>CAUYQG010087699.1:0-62291 GCA_963574415.1 Tarsius wallacei
TGAAGATGTCCATCCTACCAAAGGCAATCTACAGATTCAATGCAATACCCATCAGATTACCAGCAACATTCTTCTCAGACCTAGAAAAAACAACACAGGAATTCATATGGAAACACAAACGACCAAGAATAGCCAGAACAATGCTCAGCAAAAAAAACAAAGCAGGTGGTATCACATTGCCAGACTTCAAACTCTACTATAGAGCTACAATCATCAAAACAGCTTTGTATTGGTACAGGAACAGGATATAGACCAATGGAATAAAATTGAGATTCCATTACACATTTCTTAACTGAATCTCTACAAAAACCATACTATGATTTTATTTTTGGCAATACAATATGTAATACATGTTGTCTAGAACTATTGTTCAAACATTTAATTGGAATACTTAATATGTATTTGCCTTATATACACATTAAATTAATATACATATATCATATATACACATATCAGACATGATAACATACATAATAACATATGTATAATATATAAGGCCAATATATATCAATTATATAAAATTTTATATATTAATATATATATGCCTTGTTTGTATATAGCATAACACATATAGATATATTAATATACATGTTCTTGAGATCTTATGCCTCTTTAGTACATATCTTAACTTATCACACTTAATTGCTTATTTGAATGCCTCACTGTCCTGTTAGCACCTTCAGAACATGAAGTGAGTTTAAATCACAGCTATATGCTCTTTACCATACAATTCATTTATCTATTGTACTTTTGAAGAATATTTTGGTTGTTTCTAGGTGCTGACTATTAGGAAAAAAATGTTATGTTAGGAATGTTCTTGCTTCTTCTGATACATCTATACAAAAGTTTCTCTAAGATACAAACAACAAATATTGCCATATCATAGTGAATGTCAATCCTACACTGCACCAAGACAACACACAATAATTTTTCACAGTGGTTTTATAAATTCACACTCCTGCTAGCAGTGGTTCTATATCCTCACAAATACTTGGTATTATAGAACTTTAAAAAAAATTTTTTCAAATACACTGGGTGTAAAATGGTGCTTTTATGTTTCCATGATTGATTAAGCAGATGTAGTATCTTTTCATATGTTTAAGGATTTTGTCAGTGAATATTGTAAATATGCTTTTCTCAAAAGGACTAGTTTTTCTGCTATTTTTTTTAATTTGGATTTTTTTTTGCTAGTTTTCTTTATTATTTATTTTAAAATATATAAATCACTTTCAGTAAGGTACATACATCTGGGAGCTTGAGAAACCTCTCACTATTCCAAGTCAAAATTATATTCTATTTTGTTTCTGCCAAAAGTATTACAATATTTTCCATATCACTTAAGTATTTAGTTTATCTACACATTTTTTTATATATCATACATAGGAGTTGGGAAAGTCTATTATTTTTATGTGAAAACCCATTTATTCATTTTTCAAAACTGCTTCCTAAAAATATTTTTTTCCCACTGATCTAGATTCTAAATCTGCCACTAGTAAGTTTCCATATATGCTAAAATTTGTCACTGAGTTTCTCCATTCAGTTTGAGTGATCAGTTTGGTACCCCCATGCCATAAATATATTCTCTTCTATTTTTATTTTTTTTAATTTGGCACATATGGTTACTCATATTGTATTGTATATTTCAAAGTAATTATAAGATGATTTTGAATGATCTCACCACAAAGAAATTATAAATGTATGGAGTGATAGATATGTTAATTACATTCTCTTAATCATGATAACTAATAACAAATCTCTATAGCTGTGAAAACAAGTAATTCCAACTTTTATTTCATGAATATATTGACTATACGCAATCCTTTGTACTTCATATATGTTTCAGAATCAGACTGATACTTCATTCAAAAATAAAATTTTGGGGAAGGAGCCAAGATGACCACCAGGGAACAGCATATCCACACACTCTCACCTAGCAAAACAGAAAGTAGAAATTCTGCTGGTGTTAGACAGAGTTACCCAGAGCACTTTTGATGGGTCAATCATTGTGAACCCAGCAAAGGTCTCTCTGAGTGCACAGACTACAGAAAGCCATGTCAGGTCACAGAATTCCAAGTGCCCCACTCTCTTCCCCGCACCAACCACCCTTCACATGGTGCTCACAGAAAAGGAAGATCTGATTGGAGAAGTAGAGGGGTGAGTAATTATAAGATGCTCTGATTCGGTTTACCCTCTCCCAGAAGTGCACAAAATAGCAATTACACATGGGAGAAGGCCTGGGTGGGACGCAGTGGTGGCTGCCAGATCCCAGGTGGAGAGAGGAGTAAGTCTTGCAGTGGGAAAGCCATTAAGTGGGCCATATCTGATTTATGTGCCCTTTGCAGGCACCTGATGGAACAGCAGACTGATGACGCTCTGACAGGGCAGTGTAGAGAGTGGAAATCATAACTAATCATCAGATAAATGAAAATAAAAATTACAATGAGATTCCATATAACTCTAGTAAAATAAAAAACGGAGGTTGGCCAGGGTGAGGAGAAAAGGATATGCTTCTACTCTGTTGGTTGGGAGTGCAGGCAAATTCAACCTCTGTGGAAAGCAGTGTGGTGATTATTAAAAGCTCTAAAAATCGACCTTCCATATGGCCCTGCAATCCCCCTACTGGGAATATACCCTGAAGAACTCAAATCACTCTATAAAAAAGATACCTGCACACGTATGTTTATCTCAGCATTGTTCCCAATAGCAAGGACCTGGAACCAACCATGCTGTTCATCAAGAGTGGACTGGATTAAAAAAATGTGGTATATATACACGATGGAATACTACACAGCCATAAAAAAGAACAAAATCATGAATTTCGCAGCAACCTGGATGGAACTAGAGTCTATAATACTGAGTGATCTCTCACAGAAACAAAGATCTGGGTATCTCATGTTCTCACTCATATAGTGGACCTTGAACATCTATCATGATACTATAAGAAAAGGACTGACGGTGTGGGAAACTATGGGGGGGTAGAGAGGGGAAGGGAGGTGGAACTAATGGTAATCAATATCTGTCTGGGGATGGGGAGACACTCCGTATCAACAAGGGTGCCTGAACGATGCATATTTGTAAACCTAACCCTTAATTGTACCCCATAATTTTCAAATAAAAAATATGTTTAAAATGAAAAAATTTAAAAAAACTCAAACATCCCCCAACTTCCTCTTCACCTGTGTGTATTCAACCTGTCCTCTAAGATCCAACTCAAGTTCCATTGCCCCCACTCCAGAGAACTCTCTTGCCTCTAAGAATATTGGTCATTGCCTGTACCCCACATTTACCTCTTTGCTACCTCTCTCCTACAGTTCCTCGGTGGGATGTTATTTTTCTGACAAATTAGCTTCTAGCAACAGAAGGGGCTACCGTACTAGTGGGGCAGTTGCCATAAAAATGCAGTGCCCAAGGTGGCACTTCTGCCTTTTACTGTCATTAAGCCAGAGGATGAATAAATAAATAAATAAATAAATAAATAAAATAGCAATTTTTGATGTCTGGAAGTTGAAACAAAGTAAGAATCTCAGTCCAACCAATTTAGAAAAAGAGATTTTCCATATGGCCCTGCTCAGCAACTAAAACTCCCTCACTGGGGTGAAGGACAAAAACTACTTCTAACACTCTGTTTCATTTAGTCTAGAATGTTATGCATTAAAGATATAGCACTGCTATACTTGGGGAAAAACAAAACAATTTTATTTATTTATTTATTTTGCACTTGAATTATTTATTTTAAAAATATACTTTATTTTTTAGAGCAATTTCAGATTTACAAAGAAACAGAGCTCTCATTATACTTTGTACTCAGTTTCCCCTATTATTGGCATCTAATACTAGTATGATGCATATATTACAATTGATGGATCAATATTGATGCAATAATATTAAATGAAGTTCATATTTTTTCTAGAGTAAAACAAAACACTTTTAAATGCACACATTCAACATCTTAATAGATAATAATACACACATAAAATTGCATAGCATTTTCTCTTCAGTAACTAGCTTTCTATTTATGCATCTTTAAAATCTCCTTTGAACTCAATCATTATGATATAATCACAGTGATGCATTGCTTTTTTAGAAATGGTATTTGTAATCTTGATCTATTCAGTTCCTTTAAGCCTTTTGACTTTAAGTCCTTATTTGAAGAATACTAGGTTTTTATCTGCATTTTTCATTTGGTTAAACTTGTTTTGTTTGTTTGTTCCTAATAAGCCACAAATCTCTTGATACTTAACCAGGTATTTGGCAGCAAAAGGAACTATGTTTAGGTGGCCGACTTAGGAACCGTTAATCAGTCATGAAAACCTTTCCTACTTGAAGTTATTGATAATTCTGTTATATAACACTAGATATTTGGCAGTTCATACTACCTTTGATTATTAACAGGCAGCCCTCTGTGACATCATGAATTTTTTGCTACACTGATTCTAGTATAATCTGTTGAATACATTTTAAGTGACAATTATAGATGCATGAGGAGTTAAATGTACTATGAATGGATTGAATAGAAAACTTCCTCATGGGGTAAAGTTTATACATGTTCAGCCAATGATAATTAGGTCACAATTCTTCTGTTAAATATCCTTTGTTATTATACACTGAAAATTCAGAAACTTAAATATAAATGTCCTAGAATAAAGAACATAAGAAAACACAGTGTTAAAATTTTTCTATTGGTCCTTTTACCAGGGGACTTATGGACATATCAGACATGTATTTGGACATTTCTACCTCCTCTGAACATAAAACCATACGTAAAAACTACCATCCCACCATTATTTTCAATATCCAACTATAGATTCTTGCAGAGAAAAGACCTTACAGCTAGGGATTTTTTACTTTTCTAAACTCTTTCAGGTTTCAAAAAATAGAAGGTTGTGTTGTATAAAGATAAGCGGAAATGCAAGAAAACTGTGGTGGCCACTTAATAGATTTTTGACCTAGATCCTTGTTCCTATCTAGTGCCTTCTTTTTCTGGCCACACTAAAAAATGTGCTGTTTTCATGCACATCTGATCCAAGCTGAGGCAATTAAAAATTTTCCCCAGGAATTTGGAATAAATACCGGTGGAGGTCAGGGTTTCTCTGGGGGTTAGACTGCAGCACGAAGACTGGGTGCCACTGGGTTTAAGGCTATGACAAGAGGAGAAGTGGAATAAACTGGTGTACCATTTCCTCTTAAGAATAAACTTCCTGAAAGGGGATGGAAGAAGGGACAAGTGTGGATATAGTAAATGGGAGCGGACAGATGGCTGTGGGCCTGGATCCAGGTCCTTCCCTGTATCCAATGCTTTTTCTATTATTGGTTATGTGAGACAAGCTCTTTATCTTTAAGGCAAAATAATTATTTTTTTTTCCTGAAACTAGTTGAGCTGGATTGCTTGCTTGCTTGTAATAAAAGAGAACTCGAAACTATCACAGGAAAGTTGAAATGGTTTTCGTTTAGGACGCAACAGGACTTTTGGTATTCCAATGGAAAGTGGAGTGCTCATCTCTTATGAGGCAGGCATCTCTTATTTTCTATCCTTGTCACTTCTTCCTTCCTTTGACATGGCTCTTGCAATGATTGGTTGTAGAATAAATGAGTGGATAGATATATTTACACCTATACTTTTTTCTTCTTGCTACTTCTCAAAATGCTTCGTAGTCAGATTTACAACGGTGAAAGTATATATGACATGATTAGACACTATTAAACGTAGAGTGTGGGTTTTAAGCAGATGCCTCATTCCAGATAACCTTATCACCAGTAAAACTCCAGACTCTAACCCCTAGTCAGATCTTCTGTTGTCTGAGTGGTAAGACCTTGTGGTATGAGGTATGATAATCTTAAATAACAATCCACCTGCAGCAGCTTTGCTCAGAAAGTGTCTGTACAAATAGCAGATGCTTTTGAGTTTCCTGACCTGCCCAGCACATGTGACTGTTTGTGTGCTGTCTTAAACAAAATATATCCTATAATAGCCTTGTTGATTTGTAACACACTTACATAAACAGGACACAGCTTCCCTTTTTCTTCACTAACAGTCATTGCCAATTTCACCTTCCATTCCCCTGTATCCAAAACAGAGAAAAGAAACTCAAATGAGTACAATTCAACATTCTCAAATAACTGGTTTCCTTGGTGGAAATAACAATGACCGTAACTAGCATTTACTAAATACTCTTCTGTGTCAGCCATTGCACCCTACAGGCATTTTCTAGTATTTGAGGTGCCCATGAATTATAGCAGTTCTTACCTAGGTATTGAATTTTTTGGACTAGATAAGGAAGGCTATAATAGTGTCTTTTATTCTGTATTTTACTAAAAAATAAGCAAGACATAATACTGTCTATTCTCATTATTATTTATAAATATGAGGCATTCTAATATTCCAAAATATGCTTTTAAAAATCACAGGTAAAATTGAATACATTTAGCTTTATAAAAGGCCCACCAAATTCCTTTACTCTTCTTGGTGTAGTCAGTGATGACTTGAGAAGGGCTAGCACAATGTACATAGTACAAACGTTGCAAAGCTGCAGGTATATAACACTCAAGATTTGCAGATGTGGAAAGAAGACTTTCACTGATTAAAATCAGAACATCAGTAAGTAGTCACTTCTTCCTATTTGGATGTTTGTGGCTTTCTTCATCCTAAAAGGATTGAATGCAAGAATATGATACAACAGCTGTTAGGTTGACTTTGTTTTATCTGGAAATATAATGACCATAATGAAGATGTAGCAGTGGCACCTCCAGACTTGCAGAGGAGGAGGCTTCAAGTGTTTCATACATAGCAGGTGAATATTATGTTCCCTCAGGACTCTCTCAAAAGTTTTGTTTGCATCTTTCTCTCTCTTCCCTTAAAAACAGATCCCATCGTATTGAACTGTAAGGCAGCCATTGTTTTCAACGTTATCATGTGGACCACTTGTTTACAATGACAATGCTTGGCTTTAACAACACTGTCATCACAGATGGTCAGCCACGAGTTAATATAAATTATGGTAGCACAACATGCTTAACAAACGAAAGGGGAGCAGTGAGATATGATAATATCTACAATAGTATAGACCATTTCTCTGTGGATCAGCTCATGTGGCCAAATAAGGGTGTGAGAGGCAATGCAAAACACTTCTAATTGTGAGCACTAACGTGTCAGGTGTAACTCTCCTTGAATCTGAGCAAGAGAAATGGGTATTTTTATAAGTGCAGAGCAAATGATAGTACAGGGTGCAGAATTAAGTTTGGGATACTAAATTCAGTCCAAGAAAGATTCAAAACTCAAAACCTTGTTGAAAAGCGAGGTGACAGGAAAGAGGTGATAGATGCAGCCCAAGACAGCCAGCATCTGTAGAAAGCTTGGTATTCTCTTCAAACAGAGATGAAATGGTGACAAGAAAACCCTAAAAATCCACAACTGAAAAGAAAGGGACCAGACTCAGAAAATCTGCTCTACTACCTTCCATCTCGAGCAGGGCTGCAGAAGTTAAGCCTGGGTAAGCAGCAACCTGCTATGACTGTTGGAATCTGGCATTCTAAGGAAATTCAGGTTGCTTGGCCTAAGAAAACCAAAGACTTGGTGATTTCTGAAACTGTAACAGATACATTTTGCCATACTCTTAATTACACCCCTGGAATCAGAAAGCATCTTCTAATTATGATGTACCCTTTTATGAAAAATCATTATTAATTCAATAGTACATCATACCAATTACTTTTTACAATGATAGCATTATGATATTGAGGAAATAATATTTCAAACTTCATTTATAATTTGGAAGAGTACTCTAATAGTCCCTTTGGTTGAGATTTCATGATTTCCAGGAGTAGCTGCAGCAACCTCAAGAAAGAATTGTTTTAACCACAATAGAGAAGGAGTAAAGGCTATGCAAAGAGATCAAATTTGAAAAGTTGGTAAAGATTTCTTGGATCCTGCTTTCGTGACAACGACATATAATTGACAATGATTGGGGGGATTATTTATTATCAGTGTGGTTCTCTGTTTCACGCTTTATGTTTTTTGAACAATATTGACACCTCTGTTCAAATAAGTTTATAAAAGCCCTTCTCAACAGAATATATTGACAAGAAAAAAACCCTGTTTTTTTAACTTTCCTTCCCCTAAACAACCAAACTGAAGGAACAAAAACTTAAGTATAGTGAAGTCCCTCTTTAACGAACTTGCCATAGGTCAATATGACAAATTTTGTCAAATACATAAAATTTAGATGAAATCAAAGAAGGGTAGCTCCAGATGACACTTTCCATGGTGAGTCCAGAGCAGAGGTCTAAATACAAGATGAAAGATAGGCTAGAAATTCAAAACAACCCTTTTCTGGAACAATGAGGGTAGGGATCTCCTCCTGGGGTACTTTCATTTTATTTTTTTACATTAAAAATTTTAAGCATATAACACAAAGCAGAGAAAATCATGTAATAAACCAGAGTGGCCATCACCCAACTTTAACAATATTTACCTATAAATGTAGCAGGAAGAGCAGATGTAGAGATGTTCTGGGTCCTTAGCAGTGGATTAATCCTTACGTAAAATTAGCCCATCTTCTGTATTTTTATTTATACAAGCAATACACAAACAAAACAAAACAATAACCCTTTTGCTAAAGTCATTTGGTTTTTCTCACACATATATAATCCTGAATTATACTAGGAAATAGAATACTGAATAACTATGAGGTGACATCCAGGTCTGCAGTTTCTGTTGAAAGTCAATTGAGATAAGTTCATAACCATGAAACAAAGAGTCTGGGAGCTGAGAAGATTTCGTGATCACTGGTTTCCTAACAAAGTAACTCTCTCTCCTCAAATCAGGGGAAAAGATGAACCCTGAAGCAGCCATATATTTCTAATCAAGGGAGCACACACAGCCCTGAGGCAGATGGTGTTTCAAATTTGGCAAGTGCTATGAAAGCACTTACCCAAATTAGAGTTACCAGCTGACAGCTGCTTCTTTTGCCAGTTCTAGATTCCACCGCCACCTCCCACACTCAAGAGGTACAAGATCTATCAGAAATTACAAACCATCAATACATAGCGTTACAAGTCACGTACTAAGTAGAAATTGAAAAGCACCCAAAGAAACAAAGAGAGAAGTTGGGTAGAGTCCTCCAATATCCTGTTAGGTTAAAAATAATAATACTGATATAATTTCTTCTCTTCAAAGATGAAAAAAGTATAAACAATCTATTCTTACATCTCTGTAAACATGTATCAAACAACAACAACAAAAAGGACAAAGGTATTAGAAGTGAAAATTAAATGAAAAATACATGTTGGAGCCGGGCTTGGTGGCTCAGCCTGTAATCCTGTGCTTTGGGAGGCTGAGGTGAGTGGATTGCCTGAGCCTGTGGGTTCGAGACCTGCCTGGGCAACTTGGTGAGACTTCATCTGACAATAAATCAAAAAAATTAGCCAGGCATGGTAGCTCGTGCCTGTAGTTCCAGCTACTTGGAAGTCTGAGGCGGAAGGATCGCCGGAGCCCAGCAGGTTGAGAATGCAGTGGCCGGGAGTGGCCACTGTACTCCAGACTGGGAGACAGAGTGAGACTCCAACTCAAAAAAAAAAAAAAAAAAGAAAGAAAAATACATGTTGGAATTCAAGAAAGCTTTTGCAAAAATTTATTTGTATTCCCAAAAGAATAAAAAGCTATTAAAGAAAAGAAGAGAGTATTGAAGATTTAAGATATCATAATAACATGGAAAAATTTTATGGTAATAGTGATATTATTTTTCTTGTATTTGAAGTTCATTCTTCTAGCATCTCTCCCCATCTCCCCTGGAGCATGGTAGATCCAGAAAGTTCTGTATTCAGAGAGTACTTCATTTAAAATTTTTATTTTTATTATTTCTTGACTAATTTTTATGTTCTGCTTTCTTCTTCCATTGTACAAATTATGTCTCCTGGTCTACACAGTCTGTATTATGTGTGTATCATCCTTTTACTAAGAAAAGAAAAAAGCAAGAAACAAAATTTCTTGTAGGTTAGAAACTAAAGAAGCACTAAGAAACACACCAGAAATGAAAATAAAAAAAATCAGTGACTTTGAGGACAGCTTTGAGAAATGCTCAAAATTCCATTGGAGAAGAGCTAAGAAAGTGAATAATTTAGTAAAAAAAAAAAAAAAGAACTATCTGAATACAGGTACAATATTAAATATTCTACAAAAGGAGGAACAATTAAATTATCCTCTTTTTTAAAATAAAGGCAATAAACCCAGTTACATAAAAATCTGAAGAAAAGTCTGCTCTCAAAGACTTTTATAACCAGCTAAGATATCATTTTATATTAAAATAACAGGAAATAAAGATTTAATACTGGTAGCACTCATAAACCCAGTCACAGTTCTCACAAAGTCTTCCTTTCTATTCTGGGAGACAGGGACAAGTAAATGACTTTCCAGAAACTGGAAATATGATTCATTAGGAAGGACTTGTCATTATTACATTGAGTAAACACTGGAGAAGTCTTGGAAAAAACCTGAAGATTTTGGTGGCTGTCCAAAGTTAATTTAAAACTCTGCCCTAAATATAAGCTGAAATTGATATTAATACCAGCCCCACATTTATCCACAGCATATTTTAGGCCTACACACCAAATTTTTGCCCCACTTTTCAGACTATTCTCTACTTTTTCAGAAAAAAAAAAGATTCCTTCTGACGTCTAGCTACAGTCACAGACTGAAACTTAACACAATAACTTGTATCATAAATAGAATCATCCCTCAGTACCAGTGGGGGATTCGTTCTAAGACCCCCTCCAAAGATAATAAAAACCACAGATGCTTAAGTCCCATATGAAAAGGATAGTAACTAGATATAACCTAGATACATCTTCCAATATACTTTAAGTCATCTTTAGGTTATTTATAATACCAAATAAAGTGACTGCATATCACTTAATTTCAGTAAATTTTAATGTACTCAGCACACTGAAAATTCATGTTTTGCTCTTTGGAACTTTGTAGAATATGTTTTCTGAATATTTCCTGTCTGTAGTTGATTTAATCAACAGAAGCAGAATTCACAGATATGGAGGGCTCATTGTATTCCAGTATAATCAAGGGAGCAAGTAAGAGTTTGGTTGCATTAATGTCACCATTGCTAGAACACTACAGCTCAGTGACCACATCTCACCACATCAATTAATACAAAGCTGTAGAAACTATTTCAGAAAAAAAAGAGTTCAGATGGTATTCATGAGTAAAAACATAAATTCTACTGACATACAATGAACCTTCCATATCTGTGCGTTCTGCTTCTTTAGGCTAAATCAACTGAAGATAGAGAATATTCAGAAAACATATTCTGCAAATTTCCAAAGAGGAAAACTTGAATTTGCTAAGTTTAAACTTAAGTTTGATTAAGGTAAGTTTATTAACTTAATCAAAAAGTAATTTCTGAAAACCTTCTATATGTCAGACTCTGGATTAGTTATTATAAAAATTCAAAAGATGACAAAGACTCAGTTCTTGTCAAATAACTTTGAAACATGTGGCTATGGTTTGAATGTTTGTCCTCTGTAACCTTCATGCTGAAATTTGATCTCCAATTTTGAAAGTGAGACCTAATGAGAGGTGTTTAGGTCATGGGATTGGATTCCTCATGAATAGATCAATGCCCTTTCTTAGATGTGAGTTCTTACTCTATTGCTCTCTTAATTCCTGGTAGAGCTGGTTGTTAAAAAAGATCTTGGTACAGGTACATCTTCCCTCTCTCTCTTGTTTCCTCTCTTGTTATGCAATCTCTGCACATGTTAGCTATCCTCCTTTTGCAGTGAGCAGAAACAGTTCCTCATGAGATATGGCTTCTTGGACTTGGCAGCCATCAGAATCATGAGCCAAATGAACCTCTTTTCTTTACAAGTTATCCAGTCTTAGGTGTCTTCACAGCAACACAAAATGTACTAAGACACACATTTATTCATGAATAACAGTTCATCAGAAGAAGAACACAGTTTCAGAGAAGATGGAATAAGTCAGATAAAGATAAGTATGTTGGTAACTAAGGGGTCATGGCAGACAAAAAGGTTTGTGTGAGTCCTATATCATATCATGCTACATAGGAAAATTTACTTCTTACATAAAAACTATTAAATGTTAGTGTCAGTTTTCTGTACATTTTATATCAAATAACCATAGATTTAGCAACTTAATATCCTTTTATTATCTCACAGTTCTGCATATGAGATATCCAGAGATTCTATGAGTCAGTTGTTTTTCTAGTTCAGGTGTCACAAGACTGAAATCAGCATATTCGAAGGGCTGTATTCTCTTCTGTGGTTTCTGAGGATGAATCTGCTTTTAAGTTAATTCAGCTTGTAGGCAGAATATAGTTCTTTGTGTCAGTAGGACAGAGGTCCCCGATGCTTTGCTAGTCTATAAAATAAGAGTTGTACTTGGCTGCTAGAGGATAAACACATTCCTAAAATCATGCCTCTCTTTTTAAATACAGCAATAAGAGGTCAAGTCCATCTCACAATTAAAATATATCTGTCTTCCCTTTCTTTCTCATCTCTCATGCCTTCTTCAGCTGCCACATCTACTGAATGACTTCTCTGCTTTCCTCTTCTGCTCTGGGGTCATGTGATTATTAATACATTGGGCCCACCCAAATAATCCAAGATAATCTCTTTCTTTTAAAGTTGCATGATTAATAATCTGAATTACATTTGCAAGTTCCTTCACAGCAGTACAGATTAGTGTGTGACTGAATCCAGACCAGGAATCTCAGGGAGACATCTTTAGAATTTTTCCGACAATGATGTTCAGTTCAACAGATATTCTGTACTAAAGAAATGCTGATTTATTCTTTTCAATATGAAGGCTGTAAATCACAGACTCTCTCACAGCTGGAAACTTGCAGAAAGTTGGGTGAAATAATGGGAATTGCTTATCACTTACAAATATAAAGACTGAAATGATTTTGCTGTTTAAATGTCAGTTCCATTTGGAGCCAGCAATCACAGATGTTGACTAGGTGGTTAAAAAAAATCAATACATTCCAGGAGTGATGATAAGTTAGAAGAGTCATAAATTGCATTCACGGCTTATGAGAAATGGATGGGGATGCTTGACCAGTATATTGACTATTTAGTCTTTAAAACGTAGCCATCAATTATGATAACCCCCTGTGCAAAGGCAGCCAAATTTATGGCTATGATTGGAAAAGAGAAATACAAGGTTTTACCGAGCTTTGACTTGGAGCCAGAAATTGGTAAGTCATTTTCACATACCTTATGTCCTTTGGTTTAGTGTGTGAGCAGAGTATTGGCTCTATACCCCTCTGTGCTCTCCAGTTTGACAGAGCCAAGGGAAATGAGGTGGGAAGGAGTCACCATGGGAAGCCTGGCAGCCTCTGTGAAGCATGGCCATGAGGCTGCTACTCTCATGAGGCCAGGTTGCCTTGGGAATCTTTATTATGGATGGAGGTAGCAAAGATGTTCATCCTTTTAGCCTTTGGAAAGACACTTCTTGATTTCTTAGATTTATATTGTTTCCCCTTTCAATACTATACAGCTAGTCTTCATGTGAAAAGACAGCTTGCCACCTTCTCTTTTATGAAATTTCAACTTGGGAACACATGCCATGGTTTTAAATCAGGGAAAACTGGGCGCTGGATTTTTTTCCTTTAAAGCCTTAAACAAAATTAGGATATTTTATTTTAAAATATAATTATGGTTTAAGAAAGCATTTTGCTCACCTGTTTGTTTTTGTTATGAGACAGGACTATGCCTCTAGCCACCTTTATTTTAGAGAGATAACTGAAGCATTCCCCAGACAGTGGCTGCCATGCTGGAGGAAGGATTGTACTGCTTTCTCGTCATTCAGTTTTCCTGTGAATTTTTAAAATGGGACGGGTGGGATACATACAAAAACATTTTTTTTAAAGCTGAGGTTGGTAACTACACTCTAGGAAATTGACTAGAAAGTGGTAAATTTCCTGAAAATTTCTACGACCAATTGTAACCATGCTTAAAAGGGAATATCATCTTTATAAAAGTTAAGCTCCTTAAGGTAGTTATTTTAAGTTCTGAGCAGACAGCACAGTCTCAGAGTTTAAAAAACTCTAAATATACATGTATATATGTGTGTGTATTACATATATATATATATATGCACATTTCTGTGTGTAGGTGTGTTCATGAAAAATTTTTTTTCTACTTCTGGTCCCATCTTCTTGAATTCCTACTATTCACACCAATTTTTGATTGTAGCCACCTTTATTTGTGTCTTGTGTATCCTCCAAGAGTTTCTTCATGCATATATAAGAAAATGTTAATATATTTTCTTATTCTTCTTTTACATAAAGTATAACTTACTCTATTTGACATCTGTTTTCATTAGTAATCATATATTATAATTTTTTCTCATCAATATCTGAAATGTTTCCACGTTGTTTTATAGTTACACAATAGGTATCCTGAGTTCCTTATCTGCATTTCAGGAAAACAAAAATTTAATTTCCTTAGTATTCCATATATATGAATAAAGTTTATAAGATATTTATGAGTAGCAGCACTCTTCATAAAGCCAAACGCTGAAAATTACCCATTTTCATCAATAGTAGAAAGGATAAATGAATTTCGCTATAACCATATAATGCAATATCACTGTGCAATTAGGATGGATAATATACAATTACACAAAGCAATTTGATTGTATCTCATAAACACAAAGTTGATTAAGAGAAACCAGACACAAGCTAGTGCATATTTTATGCTTCCATTTATGTAAAGTACAGAAAATGGCCAAACTTATTTACATATTTGAAGTCAAGTTATTCTGGAAGAAAGCACAGAAGGATCTCCTGGTATCTGACAATATGCTATTTTCTAATCTGATGCACTGATATATTCAACTTTTGAAAATTCATTAGACTTTGCATTTCTATTTGTGAGCTTTTCTGTATATATGTCATACTTTAATACAAAGTTTTTTTAAAAAATAGAAGGAAAAAAGTAAAATCATTTGAAAACAAAGTATTTTTACTACTGATTTGATAAACATGCAGTTTAAAAAAAAAATTGTTTCCTGAGCAAATTACCACAGACTTAAACCCTGCAAACAACAAACATTTATTGTCTGATTACTTTTGTAGGTTAGATGTCTAGGTACACAGTGGATCACTGGTTCTCTGTTCCAGGTCTCACTAGGCCAAACTCAAGGTGTCTTTTCCTAGAAGTTGTGGGGGAGGCTTTGTTTTCAAGTTATTCAGGTTGTTGGCAGAATTCTGTTTCTTGACTTTGCAGGGAGGAGGTCTTGGTTTCCTTGCTAGCTATCAGCCTCAACTTCTCAAGGACACTTGCATTCCTTCTTGCCCCCCCTTCACCTTTAATCCAGCGATGGTGCATGGGGTCCTTCTCTGTGACTTTCCTTCTGCCACATCACTCTTGTGCTTCTCTTCTGCTTTCCCCCCCTTCTGGTCAGAAACCGTTGTCTATTTTTAATTGTTTATGTCATTAATTATATTGGGTTCACCCAGAAAATCTATGGTAATTTCCCCATCTCAGTGTCCTAATGTTAATTACATCTGTAAAGTTCCTTTTGTCTTGTAATATAACGCATGTAACCTAATGTCATGCCATATAAATCCAACACTCATAGGTTCTAGGAATTAGGACATGAGCATATTTGAGTGGCCATTATTCAGTTTACCCCAGTGATATAATCTCATACTACCTGAATGTAACTGGTTTGACCTGAAGTGAGTATACTTATGGATTTTCTATATACAATTTAATATGATTTTTCAAATATATTGCTGCAGAATGTTGATACAGGTGATAAACAGGTGCTTTCTCAGACCCTTCTGGAAGTGCTATGTAATATACTATTGCCATATTACCTTTCAATTCAAAAACTGTGAATTCCAAAACACATCTGGTTCAGGGACTGTGGATCCATAGTGCACTAAATGGAGGTATCATGGTATCTTTAATTCTTCTTTGATACATATTCAGGTTATTGATATTCTTCTCTAGTTACTAATAACTGGTTGTAATAACCAATCTTGAACATATTTCGCAATACATGTATGTAATTGTATCTACAGAGTCAGTATCAAAAAGTAAAACTCAAGGGTCAAAAGAAGTATGCAGTTTTAATTTCAAGAAATATGACTCTCTAGATAGCAATTATCTTTCTTTGTGTATGAGGATTCTGCTTTCTCAAAGTCTTGTTTATGAGGTTTAGATTCAAATGTCTAGATCTTTGCCAGTTTGAAATATTCAGTGTAGTTTTATTTTAGTTAATGGATTTAATTCTTAAGCAGTTTTAGGTTTTCTTTTTCTTTTCTTTCTTTTTTTTTTGAGTTGGCGTCTCACTCTTCTCGCCTAGACTAGAGTGCAGTGGCCGCTCCCGACCACTGCAGCCTCGACCTGCTGGGCTCCGGCGGTCCTTCAACCTCAGCCTTCCAAGTAGCTGAACTGCAGGTGCGTGCTACCATGCCCGGCTAATTTTTGATATATTGTAGAGATGAGGTCTCGCCAATTTGCCCAGGCGAGTCTCGAACCCGCGGGCTCAGGCAATCCACTCACCTCAGCCTTCCAAGTCGTGGGATTACAGGCTGAGCCACCGAGCCCGGCTCAGTTTTAGGTTTTCAATAAAATTGGAGTAGAGAGTACAAAGGGATCCCATATGATTCAGTGTAGTTTTAATTTACAATTATTTTATTACACATTAGGAAATTTTTAACTCGTTGATTATTATTTTGTATTTTTAAAAGAAAATTATATTTCCCTTGCTATGAAGTGTCAATATTTTCTGTATTTTTTTTCTGGTGAATTGTTGGTCTTTTAAGATCACTTTATAGAAACTTTTTACATATTATATATACTATTGAAATGTTGAAATGCTTGTTTCAAGTTTTATCTTTGATTTTTTGCTTATTTTATTAAATTTTTTACATTATAAAAGTGTTTTATGTAAAATATACTATTAACACTTTCTTTTACAATTTATAAAATTTAAGTCAAAAGCCTTCTCTACAGAAGGTTTATGTGTATGAATTATGAATCTCAGTTCCAAGTCTGACCCTATCACCTTATAAAAAACATCACACAAGAGCTGGTGAAGAGCTTCTGGTGAAAACCTTCATATCCTATATACACTAACATATTAAGATTTTTCTAATCTCAGTGAATACACACGGTCATAAAAATGGAAATAAAAGACACAGGTGACCCCCAAAGGGGGAGAAGAGTAAGAGTAACAAGGGCAAGTGTTGAAAAATGACCTGCTAGATACAGTGTTCAATATTTGGGTGATGTAAACACCAGAATCCCAATCCCTTCAATGACTCAATATACTCATGTAATAAACAAGCACATATACCCCCAAAACTAAATAAAAATACTAAAAAGGGTTAGAAAAGATGTTCTAATCTGTATATTCCTAACACAGCAACCAATGAATGAATGAGAATAACAGAGGGAGCATATTCACAAATTATATACAAGACTAATATATTAGGGTTTATTAAGTATTACAATCCTAAAGCTAGATGGTATTTTTTCATGTTATGGGGTGTTTCTGTCACTTTTCTCTGCTTAAAGGATGAGTCTTTGTCTAGATCAGGAACCTCATTCAGATGAGACCCTTGTTTCAGGTTTTTCAGTCTTTACAAAAGTAGCTGCTATAAAGAGACAAAAAGCAACTCTTCTAAGAAAGTGAAGTTGAAAGGAATGTTTATTTCTGAGCATTTCTGATGTTATAAAAGATATAGAAAGTATTAGAAAATCAGCATCACAGGATAAAAGATAGGGAAGAATTGGGGATAGAAATGGGAGAGAATTAGCAGGTATCCAAAGAGGCAAATAAAAAGAATTAATGAGCTAGAAGGGTGAAAAGTCCTAGGGAATTAGATAGTGTTAGAAGGAGAAAAGGGAGGGACACATTCTAGGGGAATGGACAGATGCCATGAAGGAGAAGATGTTATGGAAGAGTAGAGGGAAGAAAATCCTTAAGCTTGAATTGAACTGGAATTTGGGACTGACATTAGACATTGATCTAGACCGGAATGTTGGTCCAGAGTTCCTGTCGTAAACTTGAAACTGACCTAGAACATGTATATTGTATCTGGACTATGTATCTGCACTCAATATGGACATTGGAATTGGACCTTGGACCTTTTACATTTACCTTAAATCATGATCTCAAACTTAGACCTCGGGCTGAGACCTGAATCTCAGACCTTGATGAAAGCCCTGACCTTGTACCTTAACCAGAACTTAGCTCCTGAATTTGGTCATTAGAGCTGGATATGACACCTAAAACTTGAACCTATATTTTTCTAGAACTTTGATCTGGTCCTTAATCATTCTTCACAGTTATGGACTTGGGCACTTGTCCTTGACATTGGACATAGATAACTAATTTTAAACTTGGACTTCGGATCTTGACCTGGACATCACTTTAGACCTGGAACTTGAACATGAATCTCAGTCCTCTATATCCTCAATCACATAGATGTGAACCATAATCTTACAACTATGCCTTGACCTTGGGCCTACCTATCTCATTGAGTCTAAAGCTTGGAAATGGATTTAACCTAGATTTTGGACCTTCTATTAGACCCAGTGTTGAACCTGAATAAGATCTTGAATCATAGAAATGTATCTTGGACCTCAATCTTGGACATGATCTTTATCCTTAGACTTTGAACTAGCCTTTGGATCTGGACCAAGACTTTGCCATGGTCATAGATATTGACTGCAAATCTCATATCTGGACATAAACTTAGATTTATTTTTTTTGTATTTTTAATTCTTATGAATACACTAGTTGTACATATTTATGGGATACAAGTGATATTTTGATACAGGATCACAATATTTAAGTATCAAATCAGGTCATTTGGAGTAGCCATAACCTCAAGCATTTATTATTTGTCTGTGTTAGGAGTATTTCACTTTTTTAGTTATTTTGAAATATACAACAAATTATTGCCAACTATAGTCACCCTACTGTGCTACTAGACACTAGATTTATTCCTTCCATCTAACTGTGTTTTTGTACCTATTAGTCATCCCTTCTTTATCCATCCCTCATCACTACCCCTCCCAGCCTCTAGTAGCCATCATTCTACTGTCTGTATCCATGAGTTCAATTTTTTTTTTTGCCCTCACATATTAGTGAAAACATGTGATCTTAGTCTTTCTGTTTCTGGCTTATTTAACTTAACATAATGCCTTCCAGTTCCATTCACGTTGTTGCAACTGACAGAATTTCATTATTTTTATGGCTGAATAATATTCCATTGTGTATATGTACCACAAACTGTTTATTCATTCATCCACTGATGGACACTTGAGTTGATTCCATATCTTGGCTATTGTGAACAGGACAGCAATAAACATGAGAATGCAAATATTTTTTAAGGTCATATTTTTTTGCTGGGTCATATGATAGCTCTATTTTTAGTTGTTTGAGGAATCTACATAATACTCTCTATTGTTCCTATATTAATTTATAGTCCCTCCAAAAGTGTACTAAGTTTTCCCTATCTCCACATCCTTTCCAACATTTGTTATTGCCTGTCTTTTGGATAAAAGTCATTTTAATTGGGGTGAAATGATATGTCATAGTAATTTTGATTTGCATTTCTCTGATAATTAGTGATGTTGAACATCTTTTCATATACCTGTTGGCCATTTGTATTTCTTCTTTTAAGAAATTTCCATTCCGATATTTTGCCCATTTTAAAATATGATTATATGGTTTTTTCCTATCGAGTTATTTGTGCTCCTTTTATATTCTGGTTTTTAATCCCTTGTCAGATGGATAATTTCAACAATTTTTACTCATTCTGCGGGTTGTCTCTTCACCTTGTTGATTGTTTCCTTTGCTGTGCAGAAGCCTTTTTGCTTAACATCATTCCATGTTGGATGTGAAATTCAAACCTGGAATTTGAACCTTCATTTTATAGTTCCTTGCATATAGTAACTTTCAGTTATAGTTTAGATTTTATTTGCACAGGCAATAAGAAGTTACTTTGGAGAATTGTTTGAAACTGATGTTCTTTGTTTATTACACTGCTTCTTTTCATAAATATTGCTTTGATTCCTTTTTAATTTTTTTTTACCTGAAATAAAGTACATTTGAGATAAATGCGTTTTTCTGAGCTACTTTGCTGACAGTCTGGGTTCATTCACTAAACACCTGTTTCTCAGTTTCAGTGGAAAAAAAATTATCAAACCCAAGGCCCTTTGTAATCAGATTAAGTTCTCTCTTTCTGCTAAGACCAGGTACCTTCTGCTTTATGCTCTCAAAATCCTTATACACTTGTACTTCAGAATTCTTCTTATACTGTAATTAATTAAGTGTGCTATTGTTTGATTAATTTATTTCTCATCTGTATAGCAGGTTTCAGCATACTACAGTCAATGGGCCAAATTTGCCCCATTTTCTTTTTACATGTGACCCATGAGCTAAGAATATCTCTTTTCTATTTTATTTGTTTTTGTTTTATTTTAGAGTTATGGGGGACAAATGAGGGTTTGCTCATAAGTATTCTGCATGCAGGTGAAGTTTTGGCTTCTAGCTGGCCCTCTCCCCCCTTGGTAGTGGACCAGATACCCTTTGTGTTGCCATGTGTCTCTCTTCCTTTCTCCTCCCTCTCTTTCCTAGTAGTGCTCAGCATCTGCCAGTTCCAATCTTGTGCCAGTGTGTCTAATGTTCAGAACCCACTTATGAGTGAGAACAGGTAGTATTCAGTTCTTTGTTTCTGTGGTAGTTCACTTATTACGATGGCCTCCAGCTTCACCCAAGTTACTGTGAAGGCCATGATTTCGCTCTTCTTTATGGTTGCATAGCATCCCATCATAACATATTTTCATTACCCAGTTCACTTTTGATGGACATCTGGATTGGTTTCCATGATTTTGCTATTGTGAATAGTGGTGCCATAAACATGCCTGTACAGGTGTTTTTTTGTAGAACAATTTATGTTGCTTTGGGTATATTCCCAGGAGAGGAGTTGCTGGATTGTACAGAAGCTTAATTTTTAGTTACTTTACAAATCATCACGCTGCTTTACACAGAGGTTTAACAGTGTTCTCTTTTCTCCTCAGCAGCACAAGTGCCTGTTGTTTTTTGAGTTCTTAATAATAGCCATCCTTACTAGTGTTAGATAGTATCTAATTGTAGTTTTGATTCACATTTCTCTAATGATTAGTAAGGCTGAGCATTTTTTCATGTTCGTTGGCTGCTTGAATGTCTTCCTTTAAGAAGTGTTTGTCCTGGGCAACTTGGTGAGACCTCATGTCTACAGTAAATCAAAAAAATTAGCCGGGTGTGGTAGCGCGCGCCTGTAGTTCCAGCTACTTGGAAGGGTGAGGTGGAAGGATCGCCGAAGCCCAGCAGGTCGAGGCTGCGGTGGCTGGGAGCGGCCACTGCACTCCAGTCTGGGTGACAGAGTGAGACTCCAACTCAAAAAAAACAAAAAAGAAAAAAAAAAGAAGTGTTTGTTCATGTCCTTTGCCAGCTTTTTAATGTTTTTTGTTGTCGTTGTTGTTTTGTTGTCTAAGTTTTCTGTAGATCCTGTATGTTAGGCCTTTGTCAGATGTACAGCTTGCAAATATTTTTTCCCTTTCTATGGGTAGTCTCTTTACTCCCTTGATTTTTTTTTGTTTTGTTTTGTTTGTTTGTTTTGCTGTGCAAAAACTTTTCAGTTTGATGAGATTCCATCATCTATGTATCTTAGCTTTTGTTGCACTTGCTTTTGAGGACTTAGTCATGGATTCCATTGCCTAATCCGATGTCCAGAAGGGTGTTCTCTACATTTGCTTCTAAGACTTTTTTGAGCTTTTATATTTAAGTTCTTGATCCATTTTGAATTGATTTGTATATGGTGATAGGCAAGAGTTCAGTTTCATTCTTCTGCATGTGGTTAGCCAGTTTTCCCAGCACCGCTTTCCAAATATGTTTTCTTTTCCCAATGTTTGTTATTGATGGCTTTGTCAATGATAAGTTGCTTAAGGAACTGTGTTTTTATTTTTGACATCTCTACCTTGTTCCATTGGTTTATATGCTTATTCCTATACCAGTACCATGCCATCTTGGTTAGTAGCCTTGTAATATAGCTTAAAGTCTGAAAGTGTGATACCTCCAGCTTTGTTCCTTTTGCTGAGGATCACTTGGCTATTTGTGCTCTTTTTTGCTTTCATATGAATTTCTGTATTGTTGTTTCTAGGTCTGTGAAGAATGATGTTGGCAATTTGTTTGGTATTGCGTTGAATCTGTAGACGGCCTTGGGTAGGATGGACAGCTTGACAATATTGATTCTTCCAATCCATGAGTATGGAATGTTTTTCCATTTGTTTGTATTACCCTTGATTTCTTTGAGCAACGTTTTATAGTTCTCATTGTAAATGTCATTTACTTCTCTGGTTAGGTGGATGCCAGGGATTTGTTTTTGTTTTTGTTTTGGTAGCTATTGTGAATGAGATTGTGTTTTCTATTTGGTTTTCAGCCTGCTCGCTGTTGGTATATAGAAATTAAACTGTCTTTTGCCTATTGATTTTGTATCCTGAATCTTACCAAAGTCATTTATCAAAGGAGTTTTTAAAAATATTTTTATATTTTTAAATTTTTTTTTTTACCAACTCCCTAGGGTTTTCTAGGCATAGAGTCATTTTGCCTGTAAAAAGGGATAGCTTAACTTCGTCTTTTCCTATATTGATACCCCTGATTTTCCCATGATTCACCCCTTGCCTGATTGCTCTGGCTAAGATTTCCAGTACTATGTTAAATAGGAGGGGTGAGAGTGGGCATCCTTGTATTGCTCCAGTTCTTAGGGCGATGCTTCAGCTTCTGCCCATTAAACAAAATGTTGGCTGTAGTTTTGTCATAGATGGTTCTTATTGTTTTGAGGAATATTCCTTCAATGCCTAGGTGTTCAAGGGTCCTTATCAAGAAGAGATGCAGTATTTTATGAAATGCTTCTTCTGTGTCTACTGAGGTAATCATGCGGTTCTTGGTTTTATACCTCTTAATATGCTAAATTACATTTATGGTCTTACAAATGTTGAACTAACTCTACATTCTGGGAATGAAGCTCAGCTAGTCATGGTGAATGATCCTTGAAATGTGTTGTTGGATACACTTTGCTAGAATTGTATTATGAATTTTTGCATCTATGTTCATCAGGGAAATTGGCTTTCAATTATCTTTCTTTTTTGGGTCTTTACCAGTTTGGGGTATCAGGATGATATTGGCTTCATAAAATGAGCCAGGGAGAATTTCTTCCTTCTCAATTGTCTGGAATACTTTCAATAAGATCGATATCGGCTCGTCTTTATATGTCTTGTATAATTTAGCTGAGAAGCCATCTGGTTCAGGGCATTATTTTGTCAGGGAGTTTTCTCATAACTGAGTTGATTTCCTGGATTGTTATTGGTCTGTTTAGAGTTTTAATTTCTTCTTGTTTCAACCTTGGGAGGTTGTGTGATGCCAGGAAAGCCTCAATTTCCTCTAGGTTTTCCAGTTTATTTGCACACAGGTGTTCATAGTAACCTCTGATAATCTTTTGTGCTTCTTCTGAGTCAATTGTGACATTGATTTTCATTTTTAATTGTGTTTATTTGGACTTCCTCTATCTTTTGAAAATCAGTCTGCTAGGGTTCTGTAGATCTTATATATCCTTTCAAATTATCAACTTTTTGTCTTGTTGATCCTTTCTATGATGTTTTTTGTCTTCTATGTTCTGCAGTTATGACTTTATTTTAGTAGTTTAGTTTTTTTCTGCTTAAGTTAGGACTTAATTGTTCTTGCCTTTCCAGTTCCCTTAGGTGTGATGTTGGGCTGTTTGTGATCTCTTTATCTTCTTGATATCAGTGTGTAATGTTATAAATTTCCCTCTCATCACTGCTTGTGTGGATTTTGGTATGACGAATCTTTGTTTTTATTTGTTTCCAATAACCTTTTTATTTGTCTTCATTTCTGTGTTGACCCAAAAGTCATTCAGCACATGTTGCTTAGTGTTATGTCTTTGTGTGTTTTGGGGGGACCTTGTCGGTAGTGATATTTATTTTTATTACACTGTTATCTGAGGAGATGTTTGAAATTATTTCAACCTTTTGAAATTTGTTCAAAATTGATTTATGCCTGAGAATGTGCTCAATCTTGGAGTATGTTTCATGTACTGTTGAGTAGAAAGTGTATTCTGTGGTTGTTGGACAGAGTGTTATTTAGATGTCTGTTAGGTCCAATTTATCAAGTGTTGAGTTACGGTTCTAGATCTCCTTGTTGGTTTTTTGCCTCAATGATCTGTCTAGGGCTGTTAGGGGAGTATTGATGTCTCTGACTATGATTGTGTGGGTGCCTATGGCCTCTCTTAGTTTATGTAACAATTGTTTTATAAAACCAAGTGCTCCTGTTTTGGGTGCATGCATGTCGAAGATGGATATTTCTTGCCTGTGGATTGAGCCTTTTATCATTAGGTAGTGTCCTTCTGTGTCCTTTTAAACTTTTATTGGTATAAAGTCTGTTTTGACTGATATAATACCTACCCCTTCTCTTTTTTTGATTTCCATTCTCCTGAAAGGCCAGTTTCCAGCCTTTTACCTTCAGCCTGTGGGTGTGTTTTGTATTGAGATGTGTTTCCTGGAGGCAGAAGAATATTGGATCATGTTTCTTTATCCAATTTGCTTTATGTCTTTTTAGTGGCATGTTCAGTCCATTCAAGTTCAAGTTAATTATTAATATGTGAAAGTTTGTTCCTGTCATAAGGCTTTTAATGGGTTACTTTGCTTCCTTTTTCATATATATATATTATCATAATGTATATATTTCCTTTAATTTTGTGCATGATCTGTATACTCTGTTAGCCCTGTGCTTGTCTGTGCTTTTGTCATAGGTGCTGATGCTCTTTTGCTTCTGTGTTCAAAACTTTAAGTACCTCCTAGAGGGCTGGTCTAGAGGCAGCATATTCTCTTAGAAATTTCAGCCTGTAATCCCACGCCTTGGGAGGCTGAGGTGAGTGGATTGCCTGAGCCCGCGGGTTCGAGACCCACCTGGGCAACTTGGCAAGACCTCATCTCTACAATAAATCAAAACATTAGCCGGGTGTGGTAGCGCACGCCTGTAGTTCCAGTTACTTGGAAGACTGAGGAGGAAGGATCACTGGAGCACAGCAGCTCGAGGCTGCGGTGGCCGGGAGCGGCTACTGCACTCCAGTCTGGGCGATGGAGTGAGACTCCAGCTCAAAAAAAAAAAAAAAAGAAAGAAAGAAATTGGATGTCTTGGAAGGATTTTAATTCTCCATCACTGATAAAACTTAGTTAGTGAGGTAGGAAATTCTTGGCTGGAAATTCTTATCTTTGAGAATGTTAATGATGGGCCTCCAGTTATTTCTGGCTTGGCTTGTAGCATTTCTGAGGAGAAACCTGGGCAATTCTGATCGGTCTTTCCTTGAAGGTGGTCTGACTCTTTTCTCTAGCTGCCTTTAAGATTTTTTTTTCTTTCCTGATTATTTTGTGGAGGTGGATTACTATGTGTCTTGGTGATGGTCTTCTTATGTAATACCTTGTGGGTATTCTCTGAATCTCTTGTACTTGTATGGTCTACTCTCTAACAACATATGGGAAATTTCCTTGGATGACCTCATGGAAGGCTTGTTCCAAGGTTTCAAGAATTCTTATCAAGTCCCCACAACTCTTGTAGGCTATGCTCATTCGTTTTAAGCCTCTTCTCCTTGTTTTTGTCAGCCTGGGTTAGTTCAATAATTTGAACTTCAAGTTTGGGATTCTTTCCTCTGCCTAACTGATTATACTCCCTAGTCCTGATATTGTGTTTTGAAATTCTAGAAAGAAGCTCTTCATTTCCAGGTCTTCATAATGGACCTGTATTACATCGGTCAGCTCAATCTTTACTTCCTGTATTACTTGGGTGATCTTTTGCTTCGAATGTCTTGTGGTTTTCCTTCATCATTTTAGTCATCCAATGTTAATTCTGTGCCTATCTTCAGGGGCAGGTCATTTTGGGTGGTTTCCACCATTTGGGAATCAATAACTACTTTTTTAGGTGACAATTCTTTGAGGTTTTGAGGGTTGCCAATGTTTTTTCCACTGGTTCTTCATCTGTGAGGAGTAACTTCTCTCTTTATCATTATTCTTAAGTTTTATTGTTTTATAGCTAGTTAAGGACTTGTTGTCCTAGGGTCTTTTCTGTTGTTCAATATAGTTCACTCAAGGAGAGAGAGAGGGATATGCATTTCTGCTCCACCACTCAGGTTGGACATTGTGCCACACTCAAAGTTACTTTCTGCTGCAGAGTTTTCCTCATGGTCAGATTGGTCAGACTGTTTTTCAACCCCCATTGTGAGCACTCTGTGAGAACCAGGTGAGGGGATGGGACCTTTGACTACTGTTCACCATTTTTGGTCCAGAAGCCTTCATGTTGGGAAATACCCTTAAGTGTGTTTTGTGTCTCTTCCTCTTTCATTCAAGTCCTCACTTAGCACTTGAAAAACAACAAATTCCCTGCCACAGAGAGACTTCTGTCTTGGGTGTCAGGAAAGTTTTTTTGATCTGGAGTGGTGGTAGGCCACCAGACTTTTGCTGTAGGCACTAAGTTAGTGTGACTGGGAGGCAAGCTTTCCTGTCCTGGGAGCTAACCACCAGGCTTTGCTAGTGGGAGGGGCTTCCTCACTGACTGGTTGGTATTATGGAACATAGATGTGTTCCCCACTCCCTGTGAGCTCCAGCTGCCCACTTCTGTGCCCTTACAGGATCTCCTCCCATGTGGGACCAACAGGGATGAGGGGAACTGACCCAGATCATGTCAGGATTACTCAACCCCTCTCCCACGCAGGGCAGGGTTGCAGTTCCCATAAGATGCTGGCTTGCAACAGGGTTGGGGAAACCTGGTTGCAAAGTCAGCTGTCCACACTTTCTCCTTTTTAGCCTCTAGGCATTCAGAGCCCTCTGCTTAGTGCAGGGTGCTTCACCTATCCAAAACTGTTCTAGATGCCTGCTTTTATTAATGGCTGTGTCTATACTCTCTGTTCCACTCTGAGAGACAGGTGCAGGTCGTTATTCATCGGTGGCCATCTTGGATCCCTTCTCTCCAAATGATTTTTTTTCTATTTTAAATGTTGGAAAATAATTAAAGGAAGAATGATATTTTGTGATGCATAATAATTGCATCAAATTTTAATTTCAACGTTCATAATTAATAATTATTAATTATGATTATTTACTTATTTATTGTCCATGATCCCTTTTATGCTATTTGGTAGAGTTGAGTAGTTATGATGAACTTGGTATGAACCACAGAGTTCAAACTATTATCTCTCTGGACCTTTATAAAGTAAGTTTGTTGATCTTTGTCTTACAAAGTGAACATACAGAACATATTTGTTGTTAATAATACCATGTTCAGATTTTAGAGATTTTAGGATGTGACAAATTGCACTATATAAAACTAACAAAATATGATAAATTTTCGTTAGTAGATGGACGGATACAAAGTTTTAAAATACTTATATAAACATATATTGCAGTGTAGTTAAAATCAATAAATTAGGAATATTAATCTCAATGAAGATACATTTTAAAACCTAAGGTTGAGTAAGCTAACAGTTCCAGAATGTTACATAAAACATGGTGCATGTATGTAAGTATGTCAATAAAAAAAAATCGTACTACATATTGCTTATTGCTATACTTATATGCAGTGATTGACTAAAAGCCTAAGGTGGAAAAATAATTATATAATTTACAATTGCTTAGTACAGAAAGATGTGGGACTGAGGAATAGTGCAAATTAAATACTATTGTATTATTTCTTTATTTTTTCTGTTTGCTTCTTTATCTCTAAAAAATAAAGCCACACAAAGATGACAACAATGATTACTATCAATTCTAGATGGTGAGTGTGTGTGTGTATATTTGCTAATTGTTTTCCTTATCATAAAAATAATTTATAATAAAAAGAAAAGCAACAAGACAATGGAAGTACTTCTTATTTTTACTTTCATCTACTACTAAAAGAAATATGAATTCTGGAAATGAAGTTCAGAGTTATCACCGACAAGCTATTTGAGATATTTGAGATGTTCAATTGAGAACATAATTTTAATATGTCTCAAATGAAGAAAACTTTGTGTTATGACCAGCTTTTTCTAAAATAAAAATAAATAGCAAGCAGTAGCCTTTATAAAATACTCAGATAGATATATTAGAAGAGCAAACATGATATGCAACATTGAACTGTTCTAAATTCAATGTGAAAGTTTGAAACCAAGTAAAAGTTAGCATATGTTTTTTCATAAAAATTATTTCCCTCAATTACTACACAGGTCATGAGATAGCTACTGTTCATTGCTTACATATGGTTGACCAAACTTCGGTAGCTATGACATCAGCTTTCCAATTAATTATTTTATGATTTCCCTCATTGGCCTCAAGGACTTTGAAGTTTTGTTACCCTGCATTGTTTTATAAAGTACACATAACTTTATATTTTTCTCAATTCTTCTGACAGACTTAGGATAAGATGAAAGGACCAAAAATAGCATCCCTGACATCAGGTTAATATATCTCAAAAGGGTGTGCTGTAGTGTTAAGTTTTCCGTGAGATACATTTCAAGGCTATTTCTTACACAGGCCTACTAAGGCATCTTCAAAGAAACCTGAACAGTTTACCATCGTTGGGACGAACACATTGGACTCCAGCAAAGTGATCATTTCCCCCTTGTGAGTTATTCTGAGAATAACCATATTGAGGATTATCTGTACATATTATTTGATTCAGAGGATAATAAGAATAAAATATATAAGTTGGATATCTTATCTTTTGGCAAATAAAAATTCTTTAAACTCAATTTTGCTTACTCCAAGAGTAAGGAGTACTTCTCTTCTCATCACTAATAAATAGATTGCAAGTAACTAGCTCAATATAGCATTTGAGCAAACTTCTCGGTGCCTGGTTAATAAAATTGTTAGAATAATTACAAATAAAGCAAAAACAACTCAACTTTAATGAGTTGTCATATGAAACAAAAGTTTTACACTGTATTTAGAGATTTTATAACTTTAATATTTATTTTGAATGTCACATTACTTCAACTAAAAGCAGTAAAAAACTGAATTTTAATAATTAACTCTTTTGGATGGACTTGAGTTTACTTACCTTATACCTGGTAATGGGGCAGATTTGGAAGAATAGTAAACCAAGCACAGCCTAAGAAGGAAAAGCAACCTAAACTCTGCTCTGTATTTGCAGATCCCAAGCGTGAGGTCTGAAACAGACCACTATACAGATAAATGAGGGATTTAGAGGCTTTCCACCTTCAATACTGTTTAAGTTCTGCTTTGAAAGGTAGAGTCTGATGGCTTGGATCATTCTCCTCAACCCGGAAAAAATCATTTTTATTTGATTGAACACAAAATAATGATTTCCTCATTATGTTTTATTTTATCTGTTTGCACAGCTATATATCAGGTATCCCAATAGTGGCCCACTTTAGATATTTTATTATTTATTTTTACTACTTTAATATTTTTCTTGGATATATATAATTTTTTTTAATGTGCATATGTTTATATGACTCTACATAATAAACATTGCTCTATTATGCTATTTCTCACTTATGCTAATGATGAGACAACTACATATGTGTTACCATTCAGTGGGAACATATCAGTTAAATTATAACTTTTGTGTTTCAAAAACTTAAAAACCTACAGAAAAGAAGAAAGCAAGCATGAACACCTTCATATCCTCCCTTAGATTCAGTAATTTATTTGTTTCATAACATATTATTTGTTTTTTTCTCTCTGCAACCTATCTCTCTTTCTCTCATTCTCTACAAACATGTGCACACACACACACATACACACGCACACCCACACACATTTCTAATCAAACAATTTAAATTTGCAGATGTCTTGATATTTCACCTGAAAATATTTCATCATAAATATTAAAAGTATAAGGCAATTCTCTACCTAACGATACTACCATTATTATAAGAAAGAAAATTAAAATTCTGGCATAAGGAAATACCAGTTCATATTCATACTTACACAATTGTCCTCCAAGTGAATTATTTTATTAAACAAGACCCAATTAAAGTTTATTTTCAGTTTGGTCATTATACCTCTTCAAATTCTTTTAATTTAAAACCAGTTCTTTCCTCCTTAATACTGAGCTTTTCAAAAGCTCAAGACATACTCCCTTCTGAATATGTGATTGCTTTTATTAACTTCTCAAATAATTAATTTAATCTAGAAAAATTACTTCCCAAATTATTTTAACTATTATTTGCATGAGAATTCCCACAGAGCTCTCACTATAGAACTGGCTTTGTGTTTACACAACTTTTGTATAAATTTTGTGTAAATTTTTCCTTCTTAACAAGACAGTTTGTTGGTTATATTTCCAAGATTATCTAAGAAGTTCTATTGATTTTTAAACACTGAAAGCATGAACTAATTATGAGGTTAATTTCATGATCTCATCACAAATTCCTACTGTAGATACCTGCATACTAGCTGACATATTGTAATAATAGTGTGAGAATCAGAGTCTATAGGAATTCTCAGACTACCTTTCTCTTGGACTGGCCAAACTGAACCTGAACCACAGTGTATAAGCCACAGAGTATGTTTATCCAAGGTGTCAAACTGTCAACTCAAAAATAAAACTGACTAAAAGCCCTTTTCTCATTATGCCCACGTGAAGCGGGCTATCTTTTCAGTGAGAATCAAATAAAAATGGCTTTTAATTTATAGCCAACTGACAGTCTAGGAAGGAAGTTCATGAGTAGCCTAGAAACAGTGAGCATCTTTATGTAGTAGAGGCTTACATGCAATTTGGGGATATGTTTATAATTTCTTTTTTATCTTTATTTATTGCAGAAATGCGGTCTTGCCAAGTTGCCCAGGCTGGTCTCGAACCCGCAGGCTCAGGCAGTCCACTCGCCTTGGCCTCCCAAAGTGCTGGGATTACAGGCCGAGCCACCAAGCCTGGCCTATAATTTCATACAATGCCTGCTCTACCCTTCTTTAGCCATTATTTATTTTGCCTTTGATCTGTGTCATTTGACTGTTGTCCTCCTCATGACTTACATTCCTTCATTTCTTCTTAGTCTATCAAATTTTCATTATCCTTTGGGGGAAGACTGGCAAGGCGAGTTCATTCATCTGAGTTTCCTTAATATTTTGGCTCATCTTTGGACTTGTCAGATAATTCTAAATTTTCTTCAAAGCAAAGCCAGCTATACACAACTGTCCTGAATCATCACTTCTCTCAGTTGCAGTTTCTTCTAAGCCCACAACAATCTGTGATAAACTATAATTCCTATACTCATGTACACTTGATGTTCAGCGTGTATTTAATCTCACTGGACAAGGTAGAAAGAAATACACATATTTGCCCATAGAAGTGAATTACGAAGAGATCAGCAAGAAAACTCTTCCTCAGGATGTTCTCTTTAAAAAGTTTAATTCACATTTCATGCCACAGGACTCTGACAAGAAAGAGATAGAGGAAAGAACAAACATTACCTGTTCCTGGGGAAAGTCTGGCTTGCCAACTGGAAAGAGGCAAGATCTGTGGCAGTCCCTAGTCTTTGCCAGGAAAGGTCTTCCCTCTATGGCATGCATTTTCTTGAACCAATGCGAAGGCCTTTTCATGACCCCTTGTATTGTCTACACATTCCTGTTAATCATTCCCCTCAGATCCTCTTATAAAAGCACAGTCTTTCCTGACCAGAAAAATCATCCCAGACCTCTGTAAGAGAGGTAAGTAGGAGTCGAGAGAAGATGAGACCCACAGAGAAGTCATACCTTACACATTAGAAGAGAAGGTACAGGGGAATTTCTATTCTCAGAGACACTGAGACTTAGCAAGGCTGCACAGGGAAATCTCAGGGTTGGTGGGGTACACAGATTCTATAGTTTGTTTCAGAACTTTAGAAGAGGAATGGATGTGACAAAGACCATTTTGTTCCTTTGGCACTGGATAAAATAAAATAGGTGCCAAGGTGCAGTAGGGTCTCTGCATGTCCTCCCTCTGAACACACTTCCTTTAGTGATATCTGATTGCCTCCCATGGCCCTCTCCAGCGTGTCCTGGATGCTGCTGTCCTGCCTGAAGTACCTATTTCAGGTCCAAGGTGAGATCTCTCTGCCTCTAGCATTGGTTCCCTGTGAAAGCTTAGACCCAAGAAGAGGAGGAAGGCTTCTGTGTGTCATGTGTGGTCATGGGGCAATGTCTCTCCACACAACAAAACTGCCTAAGACTCATCCATCATCATTCCTTCCTTCAGGTTACTCATGGTGGGAGGCATCACAGTGGTCCACGAACAATGAAATGATATGGTTTCCTATTTTTTTTCAAAGAATTCTAACTTATGTTGGTGGATTGAAGGGAAAAGTATGAAGTATCATCAAGTGGTAAGCGGAAGGATAACAATCGAGGACCTAGTGTAGCAATAGCACAGTATAAGGAGAGTGTTGGACACCTGAATTTAAAAAAAAAGAAACGGTAAAAAGAGAAGAGATGGTCTCCCGTGTAGTAGAACTATTTTGAAGTCGCAAGTTTCTGGAAACAACGGTAAAGATGAGAGAGAGTCAGGAATATGGTCTTCCTTTCCAAGGACAGGTCTCACTGACATTCACCAAGGTCACTTCCACCCAAGCCCATTCTTCATTTCACCCATCCCTCTTGTTTATCTCTTTTCATCCCAGGTGAAGACTCCAGAAGAAACCTCCTTCTCCAGGGATCCACTGTCCCAGAGGCTCCAAGGCTATGCCTCCTACTGCTATGTTGTGTTTATAACACCAAAAACCTGCATGGAGGCAGATGGGAGTGGTTTGTTGTGGGGTTGGGAGTGGTAGGAATCTTAGGGGGAAGGGTCTCCATTCTCCAATGTTCCTTGGGAACGAAAATGAACATGCTTGCCTTCCACACAGTTCTCCTCCCCCCTGCCTCTGCCCTGCCCTCTCCAGCAAAGGTAATTTCCTTCTCATTCTCTACCTTTCCCACATAGTTGGCCTGCCAAAAGCGACCCTCTGGAAACCTGGTGTCTGTGCTGAGTAGGGCTGAGGGATCCTTTGGTTCTTCCTGGTCAAGAGTAGGGTGAAATCCTACTCATACATCTGGATTGGGCTTTCAAGTGGCTATTATCACCCAGGCCCACTTCCTGTCCTATGTGCCAGTCCAGAAAATCACTGGAGCTCAGATATTGAAGGATATTTGAGGGAAAAGAAAGTCCTTGAAGTATCTGAAGAATGGAGGGTTTTTTTTTGGGGGGGGAAGGGATCTCTTGTCTTCAGATGAACTCAACCAGCCTCTTGTCAATCTTTTTACAATTGTCACATAAGACCTGGTAAAGCAGTTCTTGTGAAGCAGAGCTTCCAGAAGTCTACATATACTATTCTTAGGAAGTTCTAAATGAAAATAGGAGTAATTATTGCCTCCTACAGAATAGATATTATCTTTTGAGGTTCACAGTCTAATCACAAATGCATCACCAATCATTGTTCAGCAAGTAACATATTACTTAGATTGGTCCCAAAGTTCTTGTGTTTATCAGCTGGGATTCGCCAATAAGAACAAGAAGTCAAAAAGTTTCCCAGTGAAAGGTTCTCAGGGGCAGCATCTGGAAGAGTAGGCCAAATTCCCTGATGCTGGGGAGGAATGCCGTTACAGCTTCGTGCAAGGAGAGCTGCAATGGGCGTTCCCTTCATCTGGTTGCATCCTCTACTCTGTAGGGATGTGAGCCCAATAGAGAGAGATGGGAGTGGAGCAGCAATGATGTGATAAATTACTTTTCCTGGGAGAGCCATCCCTCTATCATCTCTAGCTCCAGCCACTGTGGAAGCCTGTCAAGAAGCACAGGTAAGCAACAGAGAAGCAGCCTTTCCCACTCTTTATCCCCAATTCCCTGGTCTGACCTTCAGGGAATCCCCCTGATTTAGGATATGCAATGTTGGTTTGTTTTCTCCCACCTCCTCTCATCTCTCCTTCCTGTGAGATTCCATCCTCTGGATTGAGATACTCGCAAATATGAGGGAGAGGCTTTAAATCCTAGGCCAGAACCTGGGATACAGCTTCACTGGTTTTACAAGCTCCTTCAGACCCCTCCCTTTTATGAATAATAATGTAATATAAAATTCTCTTTATTGTAAATGCCATAGCTTCAGGGTGACTTGCTATTTCTTGCAAAATTTAGAACCAGGTTTATAATTTTATCACCAAAAATTATGTCACAACATTAGCCTACATATAAATGCCTGGTTGCTATTCAGTTCAGCCAAGAGATCACTTATGTCAATGAGTAAGTGTAGTTCTGATGTGAATACTGTTTGGTGTTTTGTTTATATTAGTAAGTTAGACGAAAGGGAGATAATTAAGATGTATATTGAAACTTTATTTGTTCATTAAAATGTAGAAAAGTAACTGAGAAGCGATGAATTTTAAGAATTTATTACCTTTGGTTTTGAAGTGTTTTATGCTAATGTCTTTATTTCTCATAAAAAATACTCCAACACATTTTTAGGAAATATAGGCATGTTACTACTTTTATTTCTTGTTCAGAGAATTGGAAGAGAGATTATTCAATATATTTTTAAAAAGTTTTTATTTTAGATTCAGGGTGCAAACATATTTCTTACATGGTCATACTGCACGCTGTTGGGGATTGGACTTGGGTGATCCATTCCTCACATAGTAAACATTTCACCCAATAGGTAACTCCTAAACCCTAACCCCTCTCCCTGACTCACACATATAAGTGCGAACATGTAGTGTTTGGTTTTCTGTTTTTGAGATAGTTCACTTAGGATGATGTTTTCCAGCTCCATCCATGTTGCTGCAAAGAAAATGATTTCATTCTTTTTTATGGTGGCATAGTATTCCATGGTGTATATGTGCCACATTTTCTTTATCTAGTCAACCACTGATAAGCTGTTAGGTTGGTTCCATGATTTTGTTACTGTGAATAGTACTGCAATAAACATAACATAACAGATTTCTTGCTTTTTAAAAAATATAATGATTTCTTTTCATTTGGGAGATACCTAGTCGTGGGATTGTTGGCTGAAATGGTACGTCTGGTTTTAATTCTTTGAGGAATCTCTATACTGTTTTCCACAGAGGGTGAACTGGTTTACAATCTCACAGTGTATGGGCATTCTCTCATCTCTGCACACACACCAACACCTATTGTTCTTTTATTTTTAATACTAGTCATTCTGACTGGTAGAAGATGATATTTTACTCTGGTTTTAATTTGCTTTCCTCTGATGACTAGTGCTGTCAGGCATTTTAACATATATCTATTGGACACTTCTTTGTCTGCTTTTCAGAGGTGTCTGTTTGTCCTTTGCCCACTTTTTGAAGTTTTTTTTTAATATTGAGTTGTTTGAGTTCCTTGTAGATTCTGGATATCCATTATCTGAGGCATAATTTGAAATATTTTCTCTCATTTTGTAGGTTTTCTGTTCAGTTTTGTCGATTATTTCTTTTGATGTGCAGAATTTTTTAGTTTAATTAAGACCCATTTAATTTTGTCACATTGATTTTTTGGGTTTTCTTCGTAAATTATTTGCCTATTCAGTGTTTTTTCTAGGTTTTCTTCTAGGGTTTTTATAGTTTCACGCCATACATTTAAGTTTTTAACTATCTTGAGTTAATTTTTGTATATGGTAAGAGGTAGAAATCCAGTTTCATTTTGGTTAGAAGCCATTGTTAGAGAGTTAGTGTGCTTCTTTGGAAGGGTAACACTCTGTTTTGTCAAACTTTCAGAGTTGTTTCTCTGAAACGACTTTAGTCTTTCTCTTCTGGATGAACATCTCTCTTTCTTATCATTTGAATTTGTTTTTGTTTAGATGGGAGTTTCTCTCCCTTGATGAGTTGGCTATATTGTATGTTGTGTAGGGTCTTTTGGCTTTGGATCTGGTTTTTTCAGTGATGACTAATCTGCATAAGTTCCTTAGATATAAATAGGCTCTACATGTAAGGTTTCCCAAGTGTTGATAGTAATAGTGATATACTGGGGATATGGGCTGCCCATGGCCTCCTGTGGGGTGGGGTTGCAGAGATCTTGGGAAACCTGTCTTCTTCTTCAGTAGTGTGGTTCATGTCAGCAGATTTCCTATTGTGTTGCATCATTCACCCTCCAGGTCAACATGTGATGATTATAAGTAAAACCAGTTACTCTTGATGTGGCTGGGTATATTTTTGATCCTTGTTCACTGGGAGAGGCTGTCTACTATCTCAAGCAATGAACTTATTTGTGGGGTGTACAGTGGCCTAAGCTCCCAGTTAAGTCCCAGAGAGGGGGAAACTAAGATGGGTGGTTTGTGACCAGATGGGCCATCTAAAGGTCCATTTGGCAGGATCTGGTATATATCTCATGAGCTCCCAGAGTTTTGCCTAGGCATGGTATTAAGTGGAGATTAAGGAACTTCCACTGCCCCTTGTTCGCTACATAAGAAGAGCAAGGAAGCCTAAACTCCTAATCTTGGAGAGTGGGTGCTCCAGATACTTGGGAATATGTCTTCCAACTTCCCCTCTTCACCATTTTATGACTTCTGTCTCTCCAGGATTTCTGAAGTGGAAAGATTATGACTCTGCTCTGCAGTTACCCTATGTCTGCAAGTTCAAAGACTGAGGCAGCAGCCTGAGTTTGGTATGCAGCTCAGCATGGACATAGAGCCAGAATAAAGATTAACCCTGGAAGAAATATTCCCCAAACCTGATCACCTTATTCTGCTCCTTTCTCGTTTCCTACTCCAATTTCAGGTTCTCCTTTGTGTTTCATGACCTGAGTCTTTAGGGGGCAATAATAAAAATTTAGATTGCTCTTGCCTGTCTTGTATGCTCCAGTGTCATAGCCAGACCCTGTGAGAAGGGGGAAGTAGTTGGGGCATGAAACTTTGCTGGTCTTGCTTCTGCCCTATTTCATTAGTTCTCTTGGGCAAATGATAAAATGTGCATCTCTACCAGTGTACTGTGTTCAGGGTGTGGGCCCTGTATACACAGGATTTGAGTTATGGATAACTGAGAGCATGATCTCCCACACACTCACTGTCCACCTTTTCCTAATCCAAGCCACGGAAGTTGTGACTTGAGCAGCCTTAGGAGGCTCTAATGTCGTTTAGAACAGTACTTTGTGGAGAGTGACACCATTAAGACTGCAGAAGAGGACTTTCCAGCTCTTATCTCCTCACAGAAACATCCATTTGAATAAATATCCATGCGTGCCAATATCATCACAAGAGCTAAGAAATTCAGGTGAACAGTTATAGCACCTGAGTGTAGCAAAAAATAAGAAAAGATGCTTGAAGAATGTAGAAAGGGCAGTTTTACATCATCTGCATCATCCCTTCCGCAATACCAGGAAACACAGCATGGGAACAGTTTCCCTCTTCTTGAGGGAAAGAGAGTGAAGATAGTGCTCAACTCTGCTATGCACCTCAACACCGAATTTATTCAGTAAAACTCAATGCTATGCCAGGCCCCCATGCCCTCCATCTCCAATCAATACTCATGCACTGAGATTCCAGATTGTCTCAATGCCAGACCAGCCCCTGTGATTTCCGGTAGGTCCTCATAGACTCAGGCTCCAGGCCATCCCCCATTTCCCCGGGATCAGTCTGGCCCAAAAATTCAGTATCCAGGCACATCTCAGCATCAGACTGCTCTGCCCAGCTCTGAGACACAGTCCAATACCCACAAACCAAGTCTAAAGGCTCATCTCAAGGTAAGGACAGCATTTACAACTGCAGTCTCCAGCTGGCTCCATTGACAGGCTGGCTCCTGCAATCCTAGACACCAGGCCTGCCCATGTGGACCCAGGCTCCAGACCTTCTTTAGCTCCTGGTAAACTCCACAACTTTAGGATTTAAGCCAATTTTCAAAGACATAGACTTTATACCATCACCTGCCAATTCCAGCTTCAGGCTGGTACTCACCATCCCAGGATATAGTCCTGCCCATCCCTAACCCATTCCCTAGCATCTAGGTCCATCCTAGTCCCAAGCCAATCCACATGTCAGGCTAGGCTTTATAGCCTCAGGCACTAAACCACCCTCACGGACAGAGGCCTCAAGTCTTCCCAGTGTCAGGTTGGCCTCTATGGCCCCAAGTACCAGGCTAGTCTCATACTCCAGCAGACTCAGTGTTTAATCCCATCACATTAGACCCCGAAACCAGGCTTTCCCCCACATATATAGGCCCGAGGCCTGTCTTCAAGTCACCTGCCTCCAGATTCATCCCAGAGTCAACTTGGTACCCATTGTTTTAACCTTTAGGATAATCTTCATGAACCTAGTCTCCAGGCCAGCCCAGCTCCCAAGCCAGCCCCCATGAACCCTGGGTACAGTAAGTCCCCATGGCACAAGGCACTAGGGCAGTACCCAAAGACTCAAACTCCAGGCCTGTTCCATAGACCCAGAAGCCAGGTACATCTTAACATATGGCTAACCCATGCAGACACAGATTTAAGGTCTTCCCTTGAGCCAAGTTGGTCTCTTTGGAATCGATCTTCAGGCTACTCCTTGCAGATACAGGTTCCAGTCATGCTCTCATAAGTCTAGACTTTAGGGCCATCTAAGTATACCCAGTCAATATGTCTACCCTAGTGGATCCTGAAGTCAAATTGGCCCTCATTGACCCAGGCTCCAGATCAAACCCTTAGATCCAGGCATTAGGCCAGGCTGCCAGATTACTTTAGCAGCAAATCTGCCCACAGAGCAAGCCAGATGGCCTCCTCAGAATTTCTGACCAGACTGACTGGTGAAGGTCTTTACCTGCTGAAGCCAGTCTATAAAAACTGGAATAAATTCTGGCTTGTTCAAAAGTTCAAAAAGCAACACATGACCACAAGTATCATGAACAGTCTGGGACATATGGTATCAGCAAGGGAACAAAATGAAACACCAATAACCTACCGTAAATAAATAAAATTTTGCAAACTACCTTAAAAAGAGTTTAAAATGATTTTCTTAAAGAAACTCAGTGAGCTACAAGAGAATACAGATAACTAAATGAACTTAGAAAAACAATGTATACAATTAGAAGTTCAATAAAGAGAAACTATTAAAAACAGATTCTGGATCTAAAAAACACAATGACAAAGGAAAATTACATGGAGATCAGAAAGAAAAAAATCATTGAGCTCAGACAGGTCATTTTCAATCATCCAGTCAGAAATAAAAACAGAAAAGAATAAAAAGGTGAAGAAATCCTAAGGAAGTTATGAGAGCCTATCAAACAAACTCATGAGTTTTCTAGAAGAAGCAGAGACAAGAAAGGTAACAAAGACAACTTATATAAAGAAGTAATAACATAAAATTCCCAAGTATGAAGAGAAAGATGAACATTTAGATCCATTAACTCTAAATAATTCCAAATAGAATACATGTAAAGATATCTTCACTGAGACAAATTATAACCACATCCTCAGAATTCAAATACAAAAAGAATTTTGAAAACAGCAAGAGAAAATTACCATGTCACATATAAAGGAAAGTTCATACGATTATCAGTGGATTTTTTTAAGAAGACAATTTGACGGTCAAGAGAGAGTAGATTTATTTATTCAAAGTACTCAATTTTAAAAAGTCTCCTGAAAATATTGTACTTGGCAAAGCTGTCTGTCAGAAAATAAGGAAATATGAAGACTTTCCCAGACAAACAAAAACTGAGGGGTTTTATCACCACTAGACATCCTTATATGAAATGCTAAGGGAATATCCTCAGACTGAGAAAAAAAGAATGCTAACTGGTATTATGAAAACATATAAAAGCATGAAATGCACCAGTTAAAGTACATAGTCAAATTCAGGACATAACATTGTGCTGATGATTTATAAATTACTTATATCAAAGCATATCAAATAATCTAATCAAAAAGAAGACATCAAGTGACAAATTTAAAAAATCTACAAAACAATCAGAAAACAAAAATAGCAGTAGTAAGTGCTTCGTGACAATTATTTTGAATATAAATGAATTAAGTTCTCCAACCAAATTACGTAGAGTGGCTGAATGGGTAGCAAAACAAGACACAGAATACACATAGGCTAAATGTGAAGGGATGAAAAAGATATTTCATGTAAATGGAAAGAAAAGCAGAACAGCAGCACAAGGTTATCTATAGTTACATTACATAAAATAAACTTTAAGTTAAAAGCTGTAAAAAGAGAAAAAGAAGGTCATTATATAACAACAAAAGAGTCAATTCAGCAAAAGGAAATAGCAAGTTTAAATTTGGAACACCCAATATTGGAACTCCTAAATACACAATGTAAATGTCAATAGATCTAAAGTGAGAGATAGATTGCCAGACAATAATAGTTGAGAATGTAATACCCTACTTGCAGCAAAAGGTAAATCATCGAGGCCAAAAAAATCAATAAAGAAGCAATGAACTTGGACTATAGTTTAAACCAAATGGACATAACTAACATACAGGCTGTTTTACCCAACAGAAGCAGAATACACATTGTTCTCAAGTGCAAACTATAGTCAACAGAACATTAAAATGATCATTTGCTATGATAAAGTGGGATTTAACACTAGGGTGCAAGGATGGTTCAGAATGCAAATTTATAAATGTGATACATATCACATTAATAGAATGAAGGACCAGAGAAGGAAATAAAAAGATAACTTCAACTGATGTGGAAAAGATAATTGATAAAAGTTAGCATTCCTTTATGATAGAAACTCTCAAAAACTAATGTCTAGGAAGAAGGTAACTCAACCCAATAAAGAACATATATGACAAGCTCACAGCTAATACCATACTCAGTGGTGATAAATTTAAAGTTTTCTCTGTAAGATCAAGAGCAAGACAAGCATTCTCACTCTTGCCATTTTTTCTTCAACATAGTGTCAGAAATCCTATCCAGAGCAATTAGGCAAAAACATTCAAATTTGAAAGGTAGAAGTTAAATTGTCTCTTTTTGCAGATAATATGATCTTACACATAGAAAACTCTAAATACTAAATAAAAAAACTGTTAAAGGTAACAAAGGAATTCAGAAAAGCTACAGATTAAAAAATGAATATACAAAACTCAGTAGCATATTTTTTTTTTGAGTTGGAGTCTCACTCTGTCGCCCAGACTGGAGTGCAGTGGCCGCTCCCGGCCACCGCAGCCTCGACCTGCTTGGCTCCGGCGATCCTTCCGCCTCAGCCTTCCAAGTAGCAGGAATTACAGGCGTGCGCCAACACGCCCGGCTAATTTTTTGATTTATTGTAGAGATGAGGTTTCACCAAGTTGCCCAGGCGGGTCTCGAACCCGCGGGCTCAAGCAATCCACTCACTTCAGCCTCCCAAGGCGCGGGATTACAGGCTGAGCCACCGAGCCCGGCTGAAACTCAGTAGCAGCGAATTACAGCGAATGCTCTAATAAATAAATAAAGGAAACAATTCCATTATGATAGCTATGAAAATTATTTAGGAATTAATTTAACTAAGAAGATGAAAAAAATTTTGCAATAAAATTATAAAGCTATTATTAAAAATTGAAGAAGACACAAATAAATGAAGAGTATTCCATGTTTTTGGATTAAATGGATTAATATTGTTATAGTCAAATAAATCTATAGGTGAAATGCAATGCCTTTCAAATTTCCACAGAAGTAGAAAAAATAACCTAACAATGGGTAAAAACACACATGCAAAAAAATCCAAAGCAATCTTGAGCAAAATGAATAAAGCTGGATGCATCATACTCCTTGATGTCAAATATACGACAAAACTATAGTAATCAAGACAGCATGGCACTGACATTAAAATAGGTACATAGGCTGGGCATGGTGGCTCAAGTCTGTAATCCCAGCACCTTGGGAGGTTGAGGCGGGAGAATTGCCTGAGCCCAGGGGTTCAAGATCAGCCTAGGCAACTTGGTGAGACCTCATCTCTACAATATAGTAAAAAATTAGCTGGACGTGGTAGCATGCACCTGTAGTTCTGGCTACTTGGAAAGATTGTCTGAACTCAGTGGGTTGACTTGAGTGAGACTCTGATTCAAAAACAAAAGCAATAACAAAAACAAAAATCAGGTACATAGACCAATGAAACAGAATAGATATCCCAGAAATAAATCGACATATTTACATTCAATGGATATTTTTGGCAAGAAGCCAAAAAATACATAATGTTGAATGAACATTTTCTTCAATGAATAGTGTAGGGAAGACTGAATACCCATATACAAAATAATAAAATTAGTTACTATTTCACATCACATACAAAAGCATCAATCAAAAATGGGTTAAAGACTTGAATTTAAGAACTGAGACTATAAAACTACTATAAGAATACACAGGGGAAACTTCCATGACATTATCCATGTCATGAATCTATGACAAAATCATCTGAAAAATGATTTTTTAAATATGATCCCCAAACTACAGGAAACAAAAACAAAATGAGACAAATCAGATTACATCAAAACAAAAGTTTCTGCAGAGCAAAGAAAACAATGATCAGAGTGAAGAGATAACCTCAGATTAGAAGGAAACATTTGCAAACCATACATCTGATAAAGAATTAATATGCAACTGCATAATAAGCTCAAGCAACTCAATACAAAGAAAACAAACAACCCAATTAAAAGATTGGCAAAGAGTCTGAACAAGTATTTCTCAAAATAATATAAAAATGCCTAGGGATATGTGAAGAAAAATATTTAATATCACACATCATTAGGAAAATGTAAATTATAACTATAATGTGGTCTCACCTCATTTCTTTGTGAAGAAAAGGGAATCTTCATACAAGTTGGTGGTAATGTAAATTATTCTGGCCATTAAGCAAAACACTACAAAGTTTCCTCAAAAAATAAAATATAAAACTGCCATATAATCCAGCAGTCCTACTTCTGGGCATATATTCAGAGGAAATGAAATTCAAATGTAAAAGGAATATCTGTACTCCCATATAGATTGCAGAATTTCTCAAAATAGTTAAGATATGAAGTCAACTCAGGTGTCCATCAACAGGTAAATGAATAAGGAAAACAAGCATAGGTACATAATAGACTACTATTTGGCCTTAAAAAATAAAAAAAAGTTCTGCAATTTGTGACAACATGATGAACCTGGAAGATGTTATAATTAAGGGAAATTATCCAGGAACAGAAAGACAATTATCACATGATCTCATTTACATGTGAAATCTAAAAATGTCAAACTTAAAGAAACAGATAGTAGAATGGTGCTTATCATGGGTTAGCATGGGAGTTATTGGGCGCATATTGGTTAAAGAACACAAAATTTCAGTTAGACAGGAGAAATAAATGTAAGAGAGATCAGTTGTCCACAGTTTAAAAAATGTATTATACACTTAAAAATTGCATTGGGAGTAAATTTTACGTGTTCTCACCAAGGAAAAAAATGATAGCTCTATGTGGTAATTAGTTTGATTTAGTCATTTCACAATATAGTTATTTTAATATATCACATATTATATCATAAATATAAATACAATTTTTCCTCTAAAAATAAATAATAATTTAAAGAAGAAATAGTCTTCTCAAACTTACAGAAGTTAAAGAATAGTGATTCTTGTTTTTTAAAATTTACAATTTACAGTAAAAAAATCTGTATTACACATCAAAAATAAATAAATAAAAATAAAATGGAAAAAATCATCAAAATGAGAATCTCCTTTTTTATTAGTAAGTTAGACAGACATAAAAGTAATCTGTCAGGTTGCTATGAATTTTTCTAACATTTTTCAATTTCTATACTTACCTCGCCATGTTTGACTAGCAAACTGTTTGACTGTCAACATTGGTACGTTGCACTATGTATTATTCTGTCTCTAGATAACACTTGTAAGAAAGGATCTCAGTAGATCTTCTATCTTTGGGTCTTAAAACATATTCTGGCCTCAGTCATCACTGCAGTTGGTACGACTTCAATATCCGGCAGGTTTCTACTATGTCTGGCAGGTTTTTAAATGAATACAAGATTAACAAATGATGTTCTTTTTAAGAAACTCTCCTTACCTGAGTGAAGACAAAACTAGACTTGTATATTTTAAGATTACCATCTTTCCTTCCATTTAATCACTATCATTCCTCAGCTGTGTTTCTATTGTGAAAAATGATATACATGTACAATTCCCTAATATGGAAAATAAGTTATCATATAAGAAATTATGATAAAATTATCATACTTGACAAAATTATCCATATGTACCAAGAACACCACAGCATTGCCATGCAATGGTATTCTTTCTCAAATAAATAAATGAGATAAATGAACAGTGTCCATTTAAAAAATTAATGATAAGTTGGTCATTGTCAGACCATCACCACAATTGCCTTATTAGACTCTGGTGTGGCCATGTGTTCTTTGAGCCGTGGCTGTCACCATGTGTCCTGGCTCCGGCTCCTTCCCCTACCTTGTGGAGACAGATCTCGTCTTTCTCTCTCTCTCTAATTCACTTTATAGATAAACTATATTTTCTAATCTAAAAAAATAAAATAAAAATAAATTTAATGATAAGTTTCTTTTTGCACGTTCTAAGATATACCATCTTGGCTAAAAACCTATTTAGCATCTTTGGTGGGAACACATTTCCATCAGTTGAAATGAATTTATGATTGGATAATGTCACAGGTCTTGATCTTCTGCACTGGACAAAATAATAAAATGGATTAGAAAAGCCCACTCTAAGCTTGTGCTAGCTTTTCTTTTTTCTTTTTTTAAAAAATTGAGTATTATAGACTGCATATGTCAAAACGTATTGCATGATGGCTTGAAATACATATAAATTGTGTACTAATTATTACAGTATAACTAACACATCTATCACCACTCATGCTATAAGACATTGATGAAATAAATGTGAAGGGACATAAATAAATGAAGAGATAGAGGAGGAGGAAGCAAGATGGCAATGGAACCAGTGGGAGCATGAAATTTTCTTCAAGAGTGAGTGTCCTTAAAGACAGTCTGCTAAGTGGGTGAGTGCCACTGGGTAAATGAAAGTCCATCTGAAGGGAGACTCTGTCTTGGAACTCCTCTCCAATGCAACTGCAATGCACCACTGCCCTGAGGCTGGAGACTCCATATGCAGGATCATCAGCCATTCTTGGGGGTCTCTTGGGAGGAGGCAGCAGAGGTCAGCTGCTCTCAGTACCTGGCACCTGGTCATGCAACCACCAACAGTATTGGGCTGGGCATTGGCAGAAGGAATGTGGAGAGGGCTTGGGAGGAAATTTGGAGCTGAGCCCCAATGCCAATGAGGAGACACTTACCATCACCATTTTCTCTGTCCCCAGACTGGCAGAGACCTGCATTGGCTTACTCGGCTCTGTTCAGCCTCCAATTTGGGACCTTAGGCAATCACTGCATCTTTCTAGGATTGACCATTGCTGATCCAGAGAGGAAACTTCAGGAACAGACATGCAGTGACAAACGCCCCACCCTCATGCTGGACCAGGCACAGACATATCGGTTAGGAGTGGGGGACTTGGCGGCAGCAGCAGCAGAGAGTTGGCTGAATCAGGATCTGATTCACTCTCCTCTCACATCTGTCTGTGGGGCTAAGAGTTACTCAATCAGCCAGTGCTGAGAGTGGAGGGGAGGGGCTGGAGACTGGAGCCCACTCCCTGCTGAAGTGGCAGCCAGAAGGGGCAGCCATGCTTAGAAATGGAACTTGAAGTTCTAAAAATGGCCAAAGAGAGAGCTCTTTTTTTCCTGTTTTTGTTTCTGTTTTAGTACTTGTTTTGTGTTTTTGTTTTTGGTGTTTTAAAGTTTTTCTGTTTGCATATGAGTATTTTTGAGGGTGAGTGCACCATCAGGTTTTTTTGTTTGTTTGCATGTTTTTGTTTTTTCTTATTTTTTTGTTTGTTGCTTTCTGTATTCATTAGTGGGTGTTCCTGTCTGTTTTCCTTCTCCTTCTCCACTGTCTTCATCTTCCTTTACTCTCCCTTCTTCTTTTTGTGTTCTTCCCCTTTGACTTATCTCATTTTGCTCTCAGGGGTGCACATACACCCCCACCACATGGACAGACCATAGGGTGGTTGGGAAGTGAGTTCCAAGGGTCCCACAAACCTGGTAATGGATACTGTGAACTGCAGATAGTTTTTAAACCTTAACTTCCACTGTCAAACCTTAATCAAATTTCAAAACTACTAAAAGCACATCATCTCATCCCCAGTCCAACTTTAAAATTAAACAATCCAGAAAATCAACATAAGGAAGAATATTGAGCAAATAGAAGTGAAAGCAATCCCCATCAATTAGCAACTGAATTAAAAGAAAGAAGGGAAAGGCGGAAGAAAAACCATCACAAACAAAGAAGAATCAAAGGAAGAATAGAGGTCCCATGCAGACTCCTGAGCAGACAGAACTTGAGAATACAGGCTTCAGAACTCAAACAATGAAGAGCCCCCAGAATGACTGATCCCAAACCATAAACTCAGAGATCAAGATATTAATAGAGAGAATGAATGGAAATGAGGAGAGACAAGAAGACTGAATGGAGGAGTTGATAACTGAGATTATGGCAATACAGAATAAACTAAATGAAATAAATAACAAACTGACAAGCGTTGAAAACAGAACTAACCAAGCAGAAGAAAGAATCTCAGAGCATGAGGTCCAAAACGTGGAACTAACCCAAACTGTTAAAAAAAATAGAAAAGAAGTTTAAAAGGATGGAACAAAGCCTCCAAGAGATATATGATTATATCAAGAGGCCAAACCTAAGACAAGTTGTCATTCCTGAGGCAGATAGAGAAATGGAGACCATCCTGGAACAAACATTTCATGAAATTATCCAAGAAAACTTCCCTCATCTTATCAGAAACTTGATTATTCAAACACAAGGGACTCAGAGTATCCCTGTAAGACAACAAATGAGAAGAGCAACTCCTAGACCCATAGGAAACTGCTTACACAAAGTAAGTATAAGAGAAAAAATCCTAAGGGCAGCAAGAGAGAAAGGTCAGACTACTTACTTGAGAAGACCAACTAGAATAGCAGCAGACTTATCTACGGAAACACTACAAGCTAGAAGAGACCAGAGTCCAAACTTCAAAGTTCTCAAAGATAAACAATTCCAACCAAGAATTTCCTACCCAGCTAAACTTAGTTTCGACAGTGATGGAGAATTAAATTCTTTCCCAGACATTCAATCCCTAAGAGTTTATGCTGCCTCCAGATCATATATCAAAAGAAAACTTACCAACAAATAAATAAACAATAACAACAAAAACCCTATAAGAACCACATGACAAGAATAAACTCTCACATGTCAATAATTAGCCTCAACATGAATGGACTGAATGTACCACTGAAATGATATATAACAGCAAACTGGATAAAAAGAAATGATGCAACAATTTGCTGTCTTCAGGAAACTCATCTCCCCTGAATAGACTTTCACAGACTCAAAGTAAGAGGATGGAAAACAACTTATCAGGTGAACAGAACACAAAAGAAAGCAGGAGCTGCAATCTTAATATCAGACAAAATATCCTTTAAGTTATTGAAAATGTAAAAAATACAGAAGGTCACTACATAATGATAAAAAGTTCAGTCCATTTACAAGAAATATATATCCTAAACATATATGTACCCAACACAACTCAATAATTTGCTGCATCCAGGAAACACATCTCACCCCAAGAATGCCCACAGACTCAAAGTAAGAGGATGGAAAAGGAATTTCCAGGTGAACGGAAGACAAAAGGAAGCAGGAGTCATAATCTTAATATCAAATAAAACAACTTTTAAGATACCAAAAAAATGAAAGAGAAGACACAGAAGGACACTACATAATGATAAAAAGTTAAATCCATCAACAAGAAATATCCATCCTAAATATATATACACCCAACACAGGAGCACCTACCTTTATAAAGCAACTTCTAGGTAAATGAAAAAAAGACATTGTTGCAAACACTATCATACCTGGGAACTTAAATACTCCACTAATAAACCTAAATAGATCACTAAGGCAAAAAAAATCAACAAGGAGATCCAGAATTTCAACTTGACACTTGACCAAATGGACTTAATTGATACCTACAGAACACTCCACCCCACAACCATGGAACTTACATGCTACTCATCACCACATGGAATGTACCCCAAGATTAACCACATCCTCAGACATAAATCAAGCATAAACAAATTCCATAAGATCAAAATACTACCATACACCTTCTCAGGCCACAGGGGAATAAAAGAAAATATCAGCACCAACAAAGCTATCCCCAAATCCACAAAGATGTGGACAATAAACAGCATGATGCTGAAAAACTCCTGGGGCAACACAAAAATCAACACAGAAATTAAAAAATTTCTGGAAACAAATAAAAATAAAGACACATCTTACCAAAACCTCTGGGATACCATGAAAGGAATACTGAGAAGGGAATTCATTTCTTTACAAACACACATCAAAAAAATGGAAAGGTCATAAGTTGACAGCCTAACTAATTACCTAAGGGAGATGAAAAGACTAGACCACCAAAACCCTAACTTCAGCAGAAAAATTCAGATCACCAAAGTAAAAGCCCAGATACAGTACATAGAAGACAAAAATATCATAGAAAGAAATCAATGAAACAAAAAGCTAGTTCTTTGACAGTATAAACAAGATTAGTGAACCCCTAGCTAGATTTACCAAGAAAAAGAAAGAAAACTCCAAATAAACATAATCAGATATGCAAAAGACCAATCATAGTGGACCCTCAAGAAATATAAAAATTTATCAGAGATTACTATGCACACCTATATGGAAACACACTTGAAAACCTAAATGATATGGAAAAATTTCTGATATCACACAACCTCCCAAAGTTGAAACAAGAAGAAATTGAAGCATTAAATAGAATAATAACAACTCAGGAAATAGATTCTGTCATTAAAAAACTACCCACAAAGAAAAGTGCTGGACCAGAAAACATTCCAGCATAGTTCTACAAAACACACAAGGAGGAGCTGATGCCAATCTTATTGAAAGTATTCCAAGAAATTGAGAAAGATGAATCACTTTATGAAGCTAACATCACACTGATACCCAACCAGGTAAAGATCCAGCAAAGAAAGAGAGCTACAGGCCAAATATCCCTGTTTAACATAGGTGCAAAAATACTTAACAAGATTCCAGCAAATTGGATCCACCACATGATTATATCATTGGATGCAGAAAAAGCTTTTGATAAAATCCAGCAGTCCTGCTTGATAAAAACATTTGAACACCTAGGAATAGAGGGAATATATCTCAAAATAGTAGGAGCCATCTATGATAAACCCACAGTGAACATATTACTAAATGAACTAAAATTTGAAGCATTCCCCCTGAAAACCAGAACAAGACAAGGCTGCCCACTTTTAACCCTCTTATTCAACAAAGTGTTGGGAGTCCTAGCTAGAGCAATCAGACAAGAGGGGAAGGAGGAAGTTGAGCTATCCCTCTTTGCTGACAATATGATTCTATATCTTGAAAATCCAAAAGAACCTGCCAAAAACCTTCTTGCACTGATAAAGGACTTTGACAAAATCTCAGGGTACAAAATCAATTTGTAAAAGACAGTAGCATTCTTATACACCAACAACACACGGGCAGAGAAGCAAATAAAAACACAATCCTATTCACAATACACACACACACATGAACACACACACACACACACACACACACACACACACAAAACAGCAAATGACATACCTTGGCATTTTCCTAACCAGAGAAGTGAAAGACCTTTACAAAGAAAACTACAAAACATTGCTCAAAGAAATCAAAGATGACACAAATAAATGGAAAAATATTCTATGTTCATGGATAGGAAAAATCAACATTGTTAAGATGTCTGTCCTACCAAAGCAATCTACAGATTTAATGTAATACTGGTTAAATTACAAGCATCATTCTTCTCAGACCTGGAAACAACAATACAAAAATTTATATGGAATCATAAATGACCACAAATAGCCAAAACAATTCTCAGCAAATGAAACAAAGTGGGAGGTATCACACTTCCAGACTTTATGATAAGGCTAAAATAATCAAATAGCCTGATATTAGTACAAGAACAGGTATATAGACCAAAGAACAGGATAGAGATTCCAGAAGCAAAATCTCAATTTCTCAGCCAACTCATTTTTGACAAAGCCTCCACTAACAACCACTGGGGAGAGGAGAACTTATTCAGTAAATGTTGCTTGGAAAACCGGCTCACCACATGTATAAGATTAAAACAAGACCCCTACCTATCACCATACACAAAAATCATCTCTAAGTGTATCAAAAACCTAAGCATAAAACCTCAAACTATGAGATCCTTAGAAAGTGCAGGAGACACCCTTATGGAAATTGGAACTGGCAACAAATTCCTGACCAAAACCTCAAATGTCCATGCCACAAGAGATAAAATAGACAAGTGGGACTTCATCAGACAGAAAAGCTTCTGCAAAGCCAAAGTAACCATCAAGAGAGTGATGAGAGCTGGGCTCGGTGGCTCAGCCTGTAATCCCGCACTTTGGGAGGCTGAGGTGAGTGGATTGCCTGAGCCTGTGGGTTCGAGACCCGCCTGGGCAACTTGGTGAGACCTCATCTCTACAATAAATAAAAAAAAAATTAGCCGGGCATGGTAGCGCGCTCCTGTAGTTCCAGCTACTTGGAAGGCTGAGGTGGAAGGATCGCTGGAGCCCAGCAGGTCGAGGCTGCGGTGGCCTGGAGCGGCCACTGCACTCCAGTCTGGGCGACAGAGTGAGACTCCAACTCAAAAAAAAAAGAAAGTGATGAGATAGTCTACAGACTGGGAAAAAATATTTTCCAACTGTATATCTGACATCTAGGATCTATAAGGAACACAAACATGCTGAAAAGAAAAAAAACAAGTAGTCCTATTAAAAAGTTGTCAAAAAATATGAATAAACATTTCTCAAAAGAAGACATATGAGCAGCCAACAGATACATGAAAAATGCTCAGCCTCTCTAATCATCAAAGAAATGCAAACTAAAACTACACTGAGATACCACTTAACTCCAGGCAGAATGGCCATCATCAATAACTCAAAAAATAACAGATGCTGGATAGGATGTGGGGAAAAGGCAACACTTCTGCACTGTTGGTGGAAGTGTTAACTAATACAACCTCTGTGGAAAACAGTGTGGTGATTCTTAAAAGGTCTAAAAATCAACCTCCCATATGACCCAGCAAGCTCTCTTCTAGGAAGGCACCAAGAGGAACTCAAATCATTCTACAAAAAAGACATCTGAGCACGAATGTTTCTTGCAGCAATATTTGCAATAGCAAAAACTTTGAACCAACCATGCTGCTCATGGAAAGTAGATTGGTAAAAAAAAAAGGTGGTACGTGTACATGATGGAATATTACACAGCCATAAAGAGGGACAAAATTATGAACTTCGTAGCTACTAGGATGGATTTAGAGTCTGTAATACTCAGTGATCTCTCACAGAAACTAAGAACTGAGTACCACATGTTCTCACTCATAAGCAGACCCTGAACAGTGATCATAATACTATAAGAAAGGGATTGGCAGTAGGGGAAAACTACCAGGGGAGTGAGTGGGAGGTGGTGGTGGCATACTTCATCAATAAAAGTAGCTGATCTCAAACCAGGTGATGGGGGGACCAAAAGGAGGCCCAAACTTTACCTGTACAATGGCCATTTGTGTACCTAACCCTGTACTGTACTACATATCTTTAAAATAAATTTTTTTTAAAAATTATAAAAATATGAAGAGATATAACATGTTCATTGATTAGAATATATACTATTGTTAAAATGCTCAAAATTCAAGGTGATCTACTGAATCAATACAATCCTTATCAAAATCCCAATGATATTTTTCACATAGTTTTAAAAACCTAAAATTTTATGGAACTGCAAAAGGCCTTGAAAAGCCAAAGCAATTGTGAGAAAGGACAAAGACAGAGGCATTGCTCCCTGATTTTAAACTATATTATTACAAAGTTATACTGATCAAAACAGTATGGCACTGGCACAGACACCAGCTCCTCTCTTAGTCTGAGTTCTCTCTTTAATGACATATGAGTTACCACAGCCGTGGAGACTAAATCTTGTCCTTACAGTTAGAAAGCTCCGTTGTATAAAATATGACAGCTGTCATTGCAAGTAAGAAAGTCATCAGTATAATTTGGATTTAAAATATAAAAGTGTTTATTTGATCACATAACTGAAGAATTTAACAGTAAGGTAGTGTTTGAGCTCAGTTCAATTGGATTCCAAATGTCAGTTCTCTGGGTTCTCTTCTCTCAGCAAGAGAGGGCTAATGATTCTTCATCAGTACCAGAAGGAAAAATACAAACTGTTTTCTATTTTTTTTAAAGCAGGATTTATTAAGAGGACAGAAAAGCTCCCACAGTGGGAAGGGACCTGAGGGGATCGCCCTACATTTATATTTTTTAAAATCCTGAGCTTCTTCTCTTTTTAGAAAAACCTGAAAAACGCACCATGGTTTGGGCCAGCGGCTCATGATTATAGCCTAAATTATGCACATTTTTGAATACTTCTTGCAGAAAGGACGGTATATTATGTTGGTGGAATCATATAGGCTATAAACTATCTAGGATCTTGGCGTGGGATTATTATCAAGTAAACTTTAGAAAGGTTTACTATCAGGAGGATGAAGGGGCTGAAACTTCTCAGAGAAACACACTAGGCTTCTATTTGAGAATGCAGGAGTAGAGCAATAATACCAGGCAGGTACCCAGGGAATATCACTGCACAAACATTTGAGCATAGAATTGGAAGCAGATAAACCTTGGCATTAGGATCAAAGTCCATGAAAGATGATATAAGCCTTTTTTGTTACTTAGCAATCCATAAACAACCTGTTATTGCCCCAAAAGGAATCAAGGTGCAGACATGGCTAGAGAGGAAGACTTCCTAAATTTGGCAGTTCTCAATTCAGGAATCAGCCACTTTCTTACTGCCTGTTTACTGTTGATACCTGACAGCTATCGAATATCACTCTCTCAATTTTCCTTATACCGTTTGTGTTCTTTTACAGTTCTTTGGTCAACTTACATTGTAAATGTTTCTTTGTAGTTTCTTTTTGTGCAGATACTAGTGTAAAAAAGTCATGGTTATTCTCAGCCTCTCTCTAAGTAACCATCCTCATTGATACATAAATTTAAAATGATTTTAAAACCTAAAGCTGGTCATGTTGCATATTTTAGACACGCAGATGGGAGATAAGTCATCTGATTGAGATACAATCTAAATCCTTCCCCCTTCTCAGAGAAAGGAGATAATTAAGAAGACATGAAAAATTTGCAATATTGTGACTTAATAAATATTTTGAAAACTATTTTTCACTTTAAATCAGGTTTAGACTAGTCATTTCTGTTCTTCCAAGGATATATTAACCATCATGATAATTAATTTACCTAAAACTCCATTATGGCCAGTTGGCTAACATATTTTGGGTTTATGAACCAAGCGTCTGCTTAGTGATTCCTTAACAATGCAGGAAATCCATAAGCAATTATTTGCTGCCAACCATTTACCCAGAAAAAAGTGCTTGCTGACTCTCTTAAAATTAAAAAAAGAAAAAAAAAGAAAAGAAAAAAAAAAAAAGAAAAAGAACGCTATTGGAAATAATTGTAAGCATTTAAAATTATTTAATTTTACATTTTATAAAATGGACACTGAAGAAATTACAGATGTTCACTAAGCAAGATATACTTAACAAATTGTGGTACGTTTATTGAAGAAAGTATGGTTTTGCCTTCATAAATGACATTGCAGAAGTTTTTTGTATTTGTTAAATTGTAAAAGGTAGATATGGAGAGAGAAAGAGGTTGAGGCAACAAAAGACCTCATTTTACATCCTCTCATACAATGTCTTACTTGAATGGTTTAGTTGGGGCAGATAAGGAAGATCTGTTATAACAATATCTGAGGAAGAGGGATTGCAGCAATCACAACCTAAGAAGTGAGCAGAGCAACCCTGGAACACTGAGAAGAGACACTAGGTGAGTGGGGCTAGAGAGATTTCTGGTGTGATGAGATGCTCTTTCAAACAAGGGCTGGGATTGTCCAACATAAGGTAGCCACCCCACAGACACAGCAGACTTTCTTCCAGGCAAAAGTGGAGTTTTACGGTTCTCTGGATGCCCTCAGGTGCCCAGTTTCTACATCCCTGAGAGCAAGAAGCGATCTTCCAGGATAGACTGCAAAAGGAAGCAGCCCAGAAAAGAATACAGGAGACCAAGGTGGGAATAATAAGGGCATTTGCTTAGAGAGCCACAGAAGAGAGAAGGAGTAGATAAGAGAGCACATAGAACGTTCCTCCTACTGGCAACTAATCTCATCTCCTGATTTTAACCCTTTTCTCAAACTGATTAAAATGGCCAGGACTTACCTATGAAGAGTCTGATGGTGGCAGATGGAGATGATTAAAAAGATGATGACCGTTCTTCCAGTGAATCAAACTACAGGCATTCCCTGAAAACCTGACTTCAGTGTAAAATTTCTACCTGTGAGCATATACCTTATTTATATTTTAAAAATAGATAACAGCAGCTGTTCAACTCAAAACCCAAACTCATTCCCTAAAGCTATTTATATAAAAATATCTTTATATAAATAGCAAAATATCATGTCAAGATGGAAAGTTCTTTAAAACGCAGCTTCCTAATTAGCGTATAATTGATGTCTTTTTTAAAAAAAGTCTTTTTTTGTATGCGATGCCATGGTCCAATGATGCCTCTCTTTGTACCAGCAACAATTATGATCCGTGATGCCTTTGTTGACCTTTAGTGATCTTTTCAAAGTACAAGTGATTCTGATAATCATTGTGCTTGAAATGCAATTTGAGATTTAACCCATAGACAATTTTATTCAAATATTTTGAGATTTGGACATGCATATAAAAAATTTTCCTTTATAAACATTTCCTGAATAATAATGCACTGAGGGGTAAATATATTGTGTATAGTTTGGGTAGTTAAAACCCATGAGGTACTTTGGAAGGCCAAGAAGAGAGGATTTCTTGAGCCCACGGGTTTGAGACCAGCCTGAGCAACATGGTGAGACATCATCTCTACAATAAATCAAAAAATTAGCCGGGCATGGTAGCTCATGTCTGTAGTTTCAGCTACTTGGAAGGCTGAGGGAGAAGGATCGCTGGAGTCCAGCAGGTCAATGCTGGGGTGGCCATGAGCATGCCACTGCACTCTAGCCTGGGCAATGGAGTGAGACTCCAACTCAAAAAAAAAGAAAAAACCCAAGAAGATTTTTATTAAAAAATGTTAACTGGAGATAGATATTGTCTGGAAGATATACCTGTAATGTCTTAGATGTTACCCAGAATTTATCATAGGGATGATAAAATTTTTCTAATATTATAGTGCTTTATGTGCATTCATTCTTCAATATCATAATTTTAAAGATTTTGAAAAGCTCAGCATCACTCTACTGCCAACTTCCAACAGACTATCTCTCAGACTACTAAACCTATACAAAAGAGCGTTTTCTAAAATCATAGACTATCCTAAGTAGAAAGAGCTCTCTTGCTTTATTTAGAGAGAAAACAGCATTCAAAGAATTGAGAGACAATTTTCCACATATGATTCAAGTTTCTTCACTTCTTCCAAGTAAGAAACGGACTAAAATTTGTTCTAGATTATTTTTCAAGAATGATTTGTGTTGTGAAGAGCCTTTGAAAATAGAGATGGCATTTTTCTCCAAAGCAAAAGGAAGGTTAGCCTGTCCTCAAGAATATTTAAGAAAATAAATTTGGGGACTCTGAGTAAATGATGACGGAGCCAGTTGGACTATGTGAATACCTGTGTGAATGAGTGAGTGCGTGGACAATTTTGCGCATGTGTCTGTGAGTAAGTGGGCATGTGAGTGGTTGACTGAGTGAAGACTTGGCAGCAAGTGGCCAGGACTCTCCTGGTGAAGCAGTTGGTGCTACAGTTGCTCTGCTTGGACCCTAGCACTTCCTGGGGCTCAGAAGCCAAGTGCCAGATTTTAAAATCAAAAAAGCCCTTCCCTGGAAGAAGCTGCTGGGAGTGACTGCTGGCTCCACATTTCGCCTCACCCCACTGCATCTCCTGGCTGGAAACTGGCAGCAAGGGCTGTGGAGAGAGCACAGTGAGGGAGTCAGAGGCAGAGCCCCACTGGAGGAGCTGAAATAGGCCCCTGCCACTGTCTTAAAAATTGAGCAGGGAAGTGCTCTGGCACTCCCACTAAGGAGCCAGACTTATCTCTGTGACCAGGGGATTAACTACTCTGCAGTCATTAGTGACCCAGAGGAAATATCCTGAAAACACAAACTTAAGAGGGAGAGGATGAGTGCGGGGTCTCAGGCATTCCACCCCCAACCCTGATTCAGTCATGAGACAAAGGCTGCGACTGGAAAAGGATGAGGAAGACCCTCCAAGAGACCACCAGTGAGTCCTGGTCTTACTCAATCCCCTCCACCCCAGCAATCCTCTGAATGTCAGACCCACATGACTGGGACATGACTGAGAAGGACTAATCCAGGTGGAACCTGTACGTCAGCCATGACAGGAGGACTCGACTCTAAGCCTTGGCTGGGGTGCCCTCTGCCAGTACCTGGGAAGGAGAAAATCATTCACTTTCCCAACAGAGGGGGTACCCCTAACCATACAAGAGTGAGGGGGAGGACTGAAACCCTACTCACCCCCACCACCCCATCTTCCATCCCTGGGCCGGCACTGGGGAGATAGTGAATGAGACCACAGTGTCACAGGAGACAGCAGAGGGCCTTACCTGTGAGCAGCTGAGAGGAACAATTATAGAACCTGCCACAAGAGGGCACTTAGTGCCCAGACTTTTTTATTTCAAGTTTATTTTTTTCTTTGTGCATGAATGTGTATGTGAGAATTCGATTTGCTTTCCTTCTTTTTTCTTTTCTTTTTCATTTTTCTTTCCTCTTTTTTTTTTGTTTTCTGTTTATGTGTGTACATGAATGATTGAGTGCTTATCTTTCAGTTTTATTTATTTATTTTTGTTTTCTCCTTTTAGTTTAATGTGTGTGTGAATGTATGGGTGAGAGTTTGATTTGCATCCCCCCTATTTTTTGTTGTTGTTTCTCTTTTCTTTTTCTTTTTTTTGCATTGTGTTGGGCATGTGTGTTTTTGGTTTTTCTGTTTTCTTTGGGTTATTGCTTTGCTTTTTCTTGTTTGCTTTGGTTTTTATTTCTTTGTGAGTGTGTATGTGTTTTATTATATTTTTCTTTGGTTTCTGCTTTTGTTTTTTGTGTGTGTGCTTTTTTTCAGGGTCTATCTTAGTTCTTTCTACTTTTCTCTGTTCTCCTTATTGCTGTTACTATATCTTGGACTCAGAGGGTGCACACATGTGCCTATTGCATTGTTATATAGAGTAGTGGTGGGTAGTGGGTCTTAGGGGGCCCACAACCCAGTCAGTTAACATTGTGACTTGCAAGTAATTTCTGAATCCTAGCTCCCCATCCTCCACCTTTTTTGACTCTCAAAACTACAAGAGACAGCAAAGCTTTCCATCCCCAACACTGTAACAAAGTAGAACAAACTCAAAATCCTGATCAGGGAAAAATAAAGGGCTGAGCAGACATCAGAAGTGAAAGCCCATCTCACTGCCATTGAATAATGGAACTATAGAGAAAAGAAAGAGATCTTTCATAAATGACGAAAAATCAATAAAGAACACAAGTAATTCCTAGTGAACCAAAGAGACAGCATCTGGAAAATCAGACCTCAGAGCCCAAACAATGGAAGTCACCAAAGACTGGCCCCAAAATACCACAGGGATTAGGGAATGAGTGGAAAGAGTGAATAAGACTCAAGAAAGACAAAATGCAACAGTGAAAGAACTTATAATAGAGATTTTGATCATAAAAAATTCATCCAGAAAATAAATAACAAGATGATAAGCATGGAAAGAAAAATTAATCACACAGAAGAAAGAATCTTAGAACTTAAAGACCAAAGCCTGGAATTAAGGTGATCTGTAAAACAAAGAAAGAAAACTCAGAAAGAAAGAGCAAAGCCTCTAAGAGATGTGTGATTATATCAACAGACCGAACCTATGCCTGATTGGTATACCAGAAGAAGAAAGGGAAACAGAGAACACTTTGGACCAAGTATTCCAGGAAGTTATCCAAAAAAACTTTCCCCATCTGACCAGAGATGTGACCATCCAAACACAATAGGTTTAGGGAACCCCTGCAAGACATTTAATGAGAAGACCAACCCCCATACACATAGTAGTTCACCTACACAAAGTAGGTACATAAGAAACAATCCTAAGGGCAGCAAGAGAGAAAGGTAAGACTACCTACAGGGGAAGACCAATCAGAATAGCAGCAGATCTATTGGCAGTAACTCTACAAGCCAGAAGGGAGTCCAATTTTCAAAGATCAAGAATTTCATATGCATCCAAGCTCAGCTTCATTAACAATAGAGAATTACGCCGGGCTCGGTGGCTCAGCCTGTAATCCCGTGCCTTGGGAGGCTGAGGTGAGTGGATTGCCTGAGCCCGCGGGTTCGAGACCCGCCTGGGCAGGCGAAACCTCATCTCTACAATAAATCAAAAAAATCAGACGGGCGTGGTAGTGCGCGCCTGTAATTCCAGTTACTCTGAAGGCTGAGGCGGAAGGATCGCCAGAGCCCAGCAGGTCGAGGCTGCGGTGGCCGGGAGCGGCCACTGCACTCCAGTCTGGGCGACGGAGTGAGACTCCAACTCAAAAAAAAAAAAATAGAGAATTAAAATTCTTTCCAGTCTTGCAATCTGCAAGAGATTATACAGCTTCCAGACCAACTCTACAGGAGACACTTAAAAAGGTATTAAGCACAGAAGAAAGAACAAAAAGAAAGACTAGGCACTTCTCAAGAGACTAGAAAAAAGAATCAATAGAGGATACATTGTGTCTGCAAACCTGAAAACACACACATACATCCACCCAAAAGTTAAATGAAAACAAAGAAAAAAACCTTTGTAAGACCCTCAAGACAAGGATAAACACTCACATTTCAATTATCAGTCTGAATGTGAATGAGCTAAATGCAGAACTGAAAATACATACAATTGGCAAACTGGATAAAAAAACACAACCCAATAATTTGCTGCATCCAGGAAATACATCTCACCCCAAAGACTGCCCACAGCATCAAAATAAGAGGATGCAACATAAATTTCCAGGTGAATGGATCACAAAATAAGGCAGGAGTCACACTCTTAATATCAGATAAAATGACCTTTAAGCTATCAAAAATTTAAAAAGATACAGAAAGACACTATATAATGATAAAACGTTCATTCCATCAACAAGAAATATTCATCCCAAACATATTTGCACCCAGTATAGAAGCCCCAACATTTATAAAGTAACCACTAAGTAAACTAAGAAAAGATATTGACTCTAACACTATCATATCTGGGGACTTAAATACCCCACTAACAACCCTAGATAGAGCATCAAGCCAAAAAAATCAACAAAAAAATGATCCAGAATCTCAACTTGATGCTTGAACAAATGCACTTAATGGATACTTACAGAACACTCTACCAAATAACCATGGTGTATTCATTCTACTCATCACCACATGGAATGTACCCTAAGATTGATCACATCCTCAGTCATAACTCAAACCTGAACAAATTTCACAAGATTGAAATACTGCCATGCATCTTATCTGACCACAGTGGAGTAAAAATAAACATCATCAACAACAAAATTCCCCCAAATCTACAAAGACATGTACACTAAACTGCATGATGGCTGAATAACTCCTGGGCCAACAAAGAGATCAAAACAGAAATTAAAAGATTTCTGGAAACAAATGAAAATTGAAAAAAAAAATCTTGCCAAAATCTCTGGGATTCCATGAAAACAGTTTTCAGAGGGGAATTTATAACTCTACGGAAACACATCAAGAATATAGAAAGGTCACAAGTTGCATCCTAACAAATCACTTAAGGGAGCCAGAAAGACAAGACCACCAAAACCAAACTTTAGCAGAAGAATTCATATCACCAAAGTAAAACCCAAAATATAAGACATAGAAGACAAAAATATCATTTAAAAAAATCAGCAAAACAAAAAGGAAGTTATTGAAAGGATAAAAAAGATTGATGGACTTCTAGCAAGAATGACCAAGAAAAAGCCCAAATAAGCACAATAATAATTGCAAAAGATCAAATCACATCTGACCCTGAAGAAATGAAAAATATTATCACAGATTTCTATAGACACCTGTATAGAAATAAACTCAATAGCCTAAATGAAATGGAAGACATTCTGACATCACACAACCTCCCAAGGTTGAAACAAGAAGACTTTTAGACACTAAATAGACCAATAACAACCCAGGAAATTGACTCTATTGCAAGAAAACTACCTACAGAAAAAAGTCCTGGACCAGACACCTTTCCAGTGGAATTCTACAAAACGTAAAAGAAGGAGCTGATACCAATCTTATTGAAAGTATTCTAAGCAATTGAGAAAGATGACATGCTCTGCAAATTATTTTATGAAGTTAACATCACACTGATACCCAAACCAGGCAAAGACCCAACAAAGAAAGAGAAATGAAGGCCAATATCCCTGAAGAACTTAGATGTAAAAGTTCTCAACAAGATTCTACAAAATTGGATCCAACAACTCATCTCAAAAATCATCCACCATGACCAAGTAGGCTTCAACCCCAGAATGTGGGGGTGGTTCAACATCTGTATGACCATAATGTAATTCAGTACCTCAACACATATAAAAACAAGAATCACATGATCATATTATTAGATGCAAAAAAAGCTTTTGATAAAATCCAGCATGCCTTCTTGATTATAACCCTTGAACACCTATGCATAGAGGGAACATGCCTCAAAATAGCAAGCGCCATCTACAATAAACCCACAGTCAACATGTTGCTAAATGGACAAAAACTAGAAGGATTTCCTCTAAAAACCAGAACAAGACAAGGCTGCCCACTCTCACTCCTCTTATTCAGCATTGTGTTAGAAGTCTTAGCTAGAGCATTAGATAAGAGAAGGAAACCAGAGGTATCCAAATAGGAGAAGAAGTTAATTCTCTTTTGCTGACGATATGAACCTATACCTTGAAAATCCTAGAGAAGCTGTCAAAAACCTCCTTGCACTGATAAAGGACTTTGGCAAAGTCTCAGGATACAAAATGAACATGCAAAGGACAGTAGTATTCTCATATACCAACAACAGACAGGCAGAAAAACAAATAAAAAGCACAATCTTATTTTCAATAGCTACAAAAAATATGAAATACCTCAACATCTCCCTAACTAGAGAAGTGAAAGACCTTTATAATGAAAACTACAAAACACTGCTCAAATAAATACAAGAAGACACAATCAAATAGAAAAATATTCCATGTTCACGGATAGGAATAATCAACATTGTTAAGATGTCCATCCTGTCAAAGGCAATCTACAGATTCAATGCAATACATATTCAGTTACCAACATCATTCTTCTCAGACCTGGAAATGACAATATGGAAATTTATATGGAAGCGCAAATGACCATGAATAGCCAAAACAATCTTAGCAAAGGAAACAAAGAGGGAAGAATCACACTTTCAGACTTTAAACTTTATTATAAGGCTACAATAATCAAAACAGCCTGGTATTAGTACAAGAACAAGCATCTGAACCAATGGAACAGGATAGAGCTTCCAAAAACAAAATCTCAATTTCTCAACCAACTCATCTTCAACAAAGCCTCCACCAAAAACCACTGGGGAGAGGAAATTCTATTCAGTAAACATTGCTTGGAAAACTGGCTGACCACATGTAGAAGATTGAAACAGGATCCCTACCTATCATCATCCACAAAAATCAATCCTAAATGGATCAAAGAACAAAATGTAAAACCTCATACTATAAAAATCTTAGAAAATGCAGGAGACAGTCTTACAGGAATTGGAATAGGCAGCCAATTCCTGATCAAAACCCCAAAAGCCCCCATCATAAGAGATCAGATGGACAAGTGGGACCTCATCAAACTGAAAAGCTTCTGTAGAGCAAAATAAACCATCAGGAGAGTGGAGAGACAGCCTATAGAATGGGAACAAATATTTGCCAACTGTATATCTGACTGATGTCTAACATCCAGGATTTACAAAGAACTGAAATGTGCTGAAAGGAAACAGCAACAACAACAACAAACAAACAAACCGCCCCATTAAAAAGTGGGCAAGCCGGGCTCGGTGGCTCAGCCTGTAATCCTGCGCCTTGGGAGGCTGAGGTGAGTGGATTGCCTGAGCCTGCGGGTTCGAGACCCGCCTGGGCAGGCGAAACCTCATCTCTACAATAA
>CAUYQG010087701.1:0-26749 GCA_963574415.1 Tarsius wallacei
GCGTGGTAGCGCGCGCCTGTAGTTCCAGCTACTCGGAAGGCTGAGGTGGAAGGATCGCCGGAGCTCAGCAGGTCGAGGCTGCAGTGGCCGGGAGCGGCCACTGCACTCCAGTCTGGGCGACAGAGTGAGACTCCAACTCAAAAAAAAAAAAAAAAGTAGAAAATGAATTGTGTTAAACTTCCCTGATATAAGAATGCATATAAGATCTGTGGTCATGTTTCTTTCATAAGTTTCCTACTGATGCTGTAAAAAATTACCACAAACTTAATACCTTACAACAGCACAAATTTATTATCTCACAATTCTGTAGCTCAGAAGTCCAATATGAGTCTCACTGGGCTAAAATCAAGGTGTCACTAGAGTTGTGCTTCTTTCTGGAGGATCTTAGGGAATACCTATGTCCTGCTTAATCAGTGTGTTGAAAGAATTCAGTTCCTTGTGGTTATGGGACTGAGGTTCCCGTATTTCTGCTGGCAGCTGTGAGTGGATCCCAGCTTCTATTGGCCACCCTGAAACTTTGGCCTGTGACCCCCTTCCTCCATCCTCAAAGCAGACAATAGCGGGTCAAGTTCCTGTGAGTATCTAATTTCTCCTGCCTTTTTCTCCATCAGCATATTTCTTTCTTTGACTCTTCTGTCTTCCTCTTCCACTTTGAAAGGCTCATGTAATTACATTGGACCCACCCAGATAATTCAAGACAATCTCTTTACTTTAATGTCTCTAACCTTATTCCATTTGCAAAGTTCCCTTTTGTCATGTAATGTAACATATTTACAGGTTCCAAAAATTAAAATGTTGACATCTGTGTTGGAGGTTGAGAGGAATGGATTGTTTTGCCTACCATAGTTCTTTACTGTATTTAATAACTTTGTTTTGGGGGGAGAAATCTATAACATTCATATTTAATTTCCATTATTCTTAAACAGAGATTGCTATAGTTTGATGTTTTCCCTTCCAAACCTCATGTTAAAATTTAATCCTCAGTGTAGGGTGTTGGGAGGTGGGGCCTAATGGAAGGTATTTGATATGTGGAGGCATATCACTTATGAATAGATTAATGCCCTGTTTTGGAGATGAGTATTTGCTATATTAGTTTTTAATATAGCTGTTTGTTAAAGAGCTTGGCACCTCCTTCCTCTGTCTCTGCCTTCCTCTCTCACCATATGATCTCTGTAAATACCAGCTCATCTTCACCTTCTGATACCAGTGGAAGCAGCTTGAGGCCTTCGCTAGAAGCCCAATTTTGAACTTTTCCATACATCGTTAAAAGAGAGACTTAGAATAGTTGTCTAAACAGATATGAGTTTTATGAAACTTTATGTACTGAAGCACCTTTGGTATCCAATTGAGCTAATTTGTTTGTTAAGTGTCCTACTCACATTTCTGGAAAGTCTGGAAAAAAACCCTGAATTAAGTGATAAGCAGATAAAATTCCCCAGAGTGATGGGGCAGGATTGAAGATTCATAGGAAGAATAAATTATGTCAATACCATAAGAGAATTAGATGAGCTTTAGGAGAGATAGATGAACTTGAGGAGATAGGACTATTGATGCCCAATTGTTTCTCAGGCTTCCAGCAGATGACATGGCCCAATCTACTGAAACAGTGGCACTTCAAACAGGCTGGTGAGAAATGAGGCTACAAAGTCACCACTACTAGGAGCCTGGTCAAAATGGGAGAGACAGTAATACTTCTCACTTTCTCTCTCTTTGATCCCACTTTATATTAGCCCATTTTCCTCTTTCATTTGTAGTCGGGTCATACTTTGATCAAACTAACTGATGCTTTCCAATCTCTCTGCCCCCAATTCAGATTTTTTATTCCCATTTTAGCCCCCAAATTCCTGAGTATTTAGTTCTCATTGCAACAGATTTCTTTAAATGAAAAGGCAGAAATGCAGAGCATCTCCTCAAAAAGTTCCTCAAAAAGCTGAACATAAAGTAACCATATGAGCTAGCAATTGCACTTCCAGGTGTATATCTAGCCCTCACACTGGCTATGAAAGGCAATGAAGCAGTAGCACACAGCAGTTAATAGCTTGGGACTGGGAGTGTTGACTGCTGACTCCCTGAAAAAGCTACCAGAGTAAACTGTTGATAAAGCAAAGTCACATTTATTTCTTCTTACAGTAAGAGAGAATACCACCTTGGCAGAGTCTTAGCATTTCATGAGAGTAATGTCAAAGGCAGATATTTTTAATATCTGGGGGTTCTGGATTAAAGTTACTTCTTTCAGTAAAGGAAACTTGATCAGAATTGGGAAAAGTGTGTTATATTATAGTTTTGCATTGGTGGACACAGCAAAGAAAATTTTGAAACAAGTATTATTGAGCAAACTGGCATTTGTTTAGAGGTCTTGGCCAAGGTGAATGATCAGTTGTCCTGAAAAGGGACTATATACAAATATGGCAATTATTTTCTTTTTTAAATACATGGATTTCTAGGAAGTTCTTAAAACAAACAACTTTATCTTTCTGGGTAAGAATTTCTTAGAATGGTAAAATACTTTTAGTATAGGCAGTTTTAGTTTCTTTGATTCTAATAATCTGAGTGATTGTAGTCAAGTTGTTCTTAGGAAGTATATCATGTTACAATCTTATAATCTGTGAAGTAACAGCTGTGTATAGGGTCAGTCTCAGTAGAATTCTGTGACACCTAGTTTGGGACTGCTTGATGGAGTCACTTATGGCCATGGGAGAATCAAACTCATCTGTCTTTTTCACTAGCCTTTGACTTTCAGAACCCAAGTAGTATAACCACTAATATACCCTATTGCTGATTCTTGATATACTCCTATTGCTTAAGCAAGTCAACTCCATAATTGGTGCTGTCAGAGCCTTCCTCTGGTTAAATTACAGTGTCCATGCCCTAATAGGGGATTTAGTCTGAAAGAGTTCATTTTCCTGGTTATTGTTCCTTGAAGACCCTAGCCCCTACCCCTGTCCTCTCAGGTAGGCACTACTGTTCCTGGGGATGTTGTGATTAATCCATCTTTCTTTCTAGTATTTTATGTAGCATTGTGTGTACAAATAATTTCTCCAAACAAAACAAAACAAAATAAAAAAAATTAAAACTATACTTGAGAGCAGTAATCCCTACCAAAAAATATTTATATTGAAATGAGCATTTAGTCCCCAATTGTGCACATTTATAAATGTGTTCTCCATTTCCGGAAACACATTTTGGCTGATCTTTTTGGTGCTAATTTTCTATTGTTAAGAATAAAAGTAGTATCAGTGAGTTTTTGAAGCTAATCTTACACACTTACATTTGACTGGTTGTGGAACCCAAAAAGTCATCTCTGCCTTGCATGGGAAATGGTTTAACACATAATTTTGAGTGTCATAAAGTCATGTTTGCAGTGCCTCTGGGACATTGAGTAGAAACCAATGGGGAGGTTTTGCAGAGTTGGTGAAATAAGAGCTGCCCCTTCAAAGATGTATAGGGGGTTGCAAGGCTGACGGTGGCCAGATAGCACCAATAACCAGTCATATACACAGAAGTGACTTTGTGAGTGTTAAAATACTAAGTGAGGATTTGGTTTTGTGTGTTAATGTTAGTCCCATATTTAAACACAACTCTCTGGTCAATAGGTGTGTATTGCTTACAACTTCTTCAACAAATACTCAAATATTCAGGTGTAGGGATTGTTTGTAATTGCTCTATTTAAGTCTTCCTAAGGATGACAGTGAAAAAGAAGTAACAAGCTCAGAACAAGGAGCACAGAAAAGATGTGGTAGGAAAATACAAAGAAGTCTAAATTTCTCATAAATAACAAATGTGTTCTTGATTTATTGTGTGGTGATACTGTAACAGAGCCTTCACAATGACTGAATAGGATACAAGGGCCTTTATCTTAGCAGGAAACATGATCCCTGCCATTTGAAATCACACTCTGAAAGTGAGCTTTAACACATTGGTGGATATGCATTGGAAAGGTAAGTGGCTTTTTGAAATTGTCCTGAAATTATTTATGCTTCAATGAGAAACTAGCATCAAAGTTGGTAAATAGTCAGTTACATGATTTGTGTGCATATTTCCTGATAGTTAATTTTTTCCATTAACGGTATAGATCACCTTGGCTATAAATGCCAGTTTTCAGGATTCAATCAAGAGTGTCAGATTACAATGTCAGGAGTCTGGCAAAAAGGGGTGGAACCAATAGCTCTTCTCTTTCCCATCACTGTTATTGTTTCACAAATGAGTGTCATCGCCACTTGATGTGATTGTCTATAATGAAAGGAGGTTTGAGCAGAAGACTAACTGATTTGCTTTATATTCATTACCTGACAACATTGTGGCAAAACTACTGGAGATTTTCTGGATGCCTTACAAATTTCGCTGTCAAGCATCTTATTAGGCATATCCAGTATTGTGAGTATTTTACCCCCCCCCCTTCAAGCACAGGAACAGAAGTGAGCATTTTTATCAGGAATATTTAAGATTTAGAGACTTCTGTTGAAATGACTTTTTTTTTTTTACTGTTCTCTACTCTATATTTAAATTTGTTTTTAAAGCCTCTGCAGTTACAATGACTGATGGAATTATTTTAACACAGAAAATACTACTCATTATTTTGTGAAACCTTTCCCAAATCAAATCTGCTTCTCTCCTTAAGTTTTCCTTTTTGAAAAATCGAGAGGAAGCCGGGCTTGGTGGCTCAGCCTGTAATCCCGCGCCTTGGGGAGGCTGAGGTGAGTGGATTGCCTGAGCCCGCGGGTTCGAGACCCACCTGGACAAGCAAGACCTCATCTCTACAATAAATCAAAAAATCAGCCGGGCGTGGTAGCGCGCCTGTAGTTCCAGCTACTTGGAAGGCTGAGGCGGAAGGATCACCGGAGCCCAGCAGGTCGAGGCTGTGGTGGCCGGGAGCGGCCACTGCACTCCAGTCTGGGCGACAGAGTGAGACTCCAACTCAAAAAAAAAAAAAGAAAGAAAGAAAAATGGAGAGGAATTAGTAGATCAGTATTCACAGATGTAAGCTGAAACTTATTTGCAAAGAGGAAATGTGGCAGTGTTACAAAGCATGGTTTTTGGAGGAAGGCTGCCTCATTCTAAATCCTGAGCTTCACCACCTATTATTGGCCTACCACTTAACTTGCTTCCCTTCTCAGTGCCTCACTCCATCCTTCTGGAAAATGAGACTAATTATGGTGTCTACCCCATAGGATTAAAGTGAGAACTAACTCCATGAAAAGTGCTTAGGACGGTGTCTGGTACGATAAAATTTTCTAGGACCACTATTACTGCTGTTACTGCTTTTTTTACTGAAATATAAATAGACCATGTCACTCCTCCTTGTCAAATTTTTCCACTGCTTTTCCCTTCCTATAGGATCGAGCGGGCACTCCTCTCAGCTCCTGCCTTCTCCTCCTACTTCAGCACCTTTATTCCACCACTCACACCCACGTTCTGTCTGACAGACATCTCTGAGTGTCTTGAATCTGTCACATGCTCTCTGACATTTCTGTGTCTTGTACATACCACCTGAAATGCCATATTTCATCACCAACTAAACACTGGCCACTGGGCACATTCCATCATGCTTGTGAAGACTCACATAAAGCTCTTCCTCTTTCTTAATCTCCATAGTGGGCTCTACCTCTTGCTATATCAACATTATTTCTTTAACCACTTATATAAATTTATTCATAGCACTGTCCCTCCTAGGGTCAGAGTGTTAGGCACCGATATTTGAGAATGAAAATGTAAAGTGATAAATATTTAGATCTCTTTTCTGGTACCAACTTTCCTTTTCAGAGAGCTCTACAACTGCAGTTTAGAGAGAAGGGCTGTTATTGGAATTGGAAAAAGCTCTCTGGCCAAAACTAAAAAATAGCACTCAACAGAGCAACGATACGTAGCTGCCTCAAGCATATTCATTCCCCAGGACCTCACATCTTAAGCTGTCCCCTAGAAAAGGCTAAGAGGGCACAGGGATTCTTCTTTAGACAGAGACTAAGGAAGCACTTACCACCCCTCTCCACCTTTCCCAACTCGGGTGTACACTCCAGGCATCTTACTTCTTCATCCCTAATGCCAACTGGCTTTCAGAATGAATAGGCAGAGATCAATTACTATCCAAAATTGTTATCTTCAAAAAGGCATCCATAAGTATGTGGCCAAAGGTAACAGGTATAGCTGGATTAGGTAACTTCTTTAAGAACAAAGTACATGACTTTGGAGTTAATCGCCTTTCATTTTGATTGTTTCTTTCTGCGATGTATATCTTTATTCCTTTTTTTTTTTCTTGTTGCATGATCAACATAAAGAAACATTATCATACGTTTCTTTTTAAAATTTCTTTTGAAATCTTATTTGAATGTTTTACATCCCTTCTTCCAATCTCACGAGATTGTTATATTTCCCTGTGAAGACTATATCTCCCAGTTAAAAATTAAAATCACATACAAATATATTCAGTATACCTTTGTTCACATTTATTTATAACCTAAAGCATGGTATCAAAGGGTCTTTGGTGGTCAGTTGTTAAGTGGCACAGTCTTTGTCCTTAATCTGACCCCTTTCTTTTTCCCTTCCTGAAGAACAAGTTTGAAGTATCAGAAAATATGACTTCATTAATGTGAAAAAGACCACTTTCCAACCTGAAACGTGAATTTGGCAATCCTTGTTTCTCTGTGGTGCCTATGCCTCCCTTACAGGCATTTTTCTTTGTTCCACCCACTGAACCTCACACTGACAGCACTTCTCAGGAACCATGAATTTGCAGGCTTAGTCTTTCCCATGCCAACTGGAGGGAAATCTGGGGAGCTGCTGACCTGTTGAAAGACCATATGTTTCTGCCGTCTTAGGAGGATGTCTTTCCACTAAGCACTGGACTGTTTCATCGGTTCTTATGATATGGGCAGGGTACTGACTGGGTAATTGCTCATGGCATTAAAAATTTATGTTAGCCGACGTATCAAGCAGACATTTATTTTTCAGCGGAGAGATTAACAGGGTATTTTGAAAAGGAAGGGGAGAGAAAGAAGTGTGGAATTTAATCAGTAAATATCTTTACTAGTACTCTTTCTTTTGCCAAGACAGTTATATTTCAGATATTTAATAACCAGTAAGATCCGAGGACCAATCAATAAGTACAGTCACCAGCTCTTGCTAGTCTAGGGTCCTGAAAACCCACTGCAGTATTAACCTATAAGTTACTGGATCGCGGGCATCCCAGGGAAGGTTGGGAATGTAGAACAGTGAGGAACACTGGAATGAGGTGGGGCAGTCCTACTCACCAACTAGTGTCAAGGCATTTTATTATTTCAACAACTCACAAGGTCATTCCTGTTTATATGACTAGTTATTAGTCCTGTCCCTACCCAGCTCCCCCGCCATGCAACCTTCTACACATCTTTAAAGCGGCAGCTCTTATTTCACCAACTTTGTAAATCCTTAACTAATTTTTAATGGGTTCCTACTCAATGTCCCCAGAGCACAGTAAATATGACTTTATGGCACTCAAGAGTATGTACTGAGGATCAGAAGACAGTTACAGCACAGAGGAGGAAAGAGTGTAGCCTCTGGAATCTCTGAACCTCATTGTATCCATTTGTAAAATGAGACCACTAATATTGTCCTAGTCTACATTTCCCCAAAACAAATTCTGAGGCAAACATTTGGGAAATGACCCCAGCAAACATGTAAGGACGTAGGCGAGTAAGGCAAGGAAAGGAAAGAGGCCAGTACAGAGAATGTTGATAAACAAGCAATCACTCTTGGCACCTGGAGCTATATCCTGCAGGCAGTGGGAGTTTCTGGAACAGCCTCAGAATTGTGATGAGGAAGCTGGGGGGCTGGGGTAGGTTATCTCAAACGCTCATGTCTCCCTGCTGCTGGAGGACTGCTCTTTGGGCATTGCCTCCCCAGCACTTACACCTGACAATGGCAAGAGACTACCCTCAAGCAGAGAAACAAAGAGTGCCTTATCAGCACACGTGTCAAAGAAATGCCTTCCAGGTAACAGCACCTGCTACAAATTCTTTTCTTACAGAGTATCTGTGATGATGTATGCATGGGAGCTAGCTCAATGTCTAACCCGTGGGGCCATCTAAATAGATGTTGATTAAAATTAAATGATAATAATTAACATTTTAAATCACCCACTATATGCCAGTCATGATGCTGCCAGCCTGACAGCTCACTTATTAGGTAGTAGCCCTCACAGCTTACTTATTAGGTAGGTATTATTTTTATTCCCGTTTTACAGTGAGAAACCTGACATCTACAACAATTCTCCTAGTCAAGGTTATAGATAATAAGTGGACTGATCAATAAACCCAAATTGTCCACACCTACAACCACTATGTACACGGTCTCTCTGTGAGTAAGAAAAAAAATGTTGACTGAAAGATCTTTAAATTCACATAAAAGTTAACTAAATCTAACTCTTATCTTTACTCTGCTGCTGTGTCAACTTATGTGACCCCAGATCAGACCTTTGAAACAAATGACTTGACACTTTTCTTAATTTAGATCCAGCTCATTCATTTGCAGAATGTATACCATGCTTGTCAGACACAGATGCAGTCATTAGTCAAGAGCAGTTACTGATGGTCTCCCGTGTACAAAGCTTTGTTCTCAGAGCTGTTGGGAGACACAAAAGAAGTGGAGGAGACAGTCCCATCCATCACTGAGTCTAACCTGGCAAGACAGATGCTCAGAATTACCTACCTAAGAGGAAAAAATCAGAACTAAACATGCACAACTCAGCCAAGTCCCTCCAGGTAGCAGAGTTGGGTTATTCCATCCCCCCTTCAGTGTATTCTCCAGGTTCTAGCTGGAAAAAAAAAAAAGCAGATTAAGAGCAATATCATAGGGGAAAAATAGTCTTAAGGGGAGTGGAGTACAGAAAAAGGAAGGAAACAACATCCCACTTCTGGAAGAAAAAGTGGGTTTATATAAATAAACCTCAAAGCAATTGGAATAGAATTAGGATTTGGAGTTTATAGCTATGTTAACAATGACTTAACCACTGAGATTCACCTTCAAAGTATGGAACTGGCCCTATAATATACACCTCACTAATGTGTTACAAGGTTAACTAAGAAGCAAATGAGCAAAATAATGATTCATGAAATACATGTTATTTCTCTTTCTTTTTTTTTTGCATTTTGGGAGTGGTAATTCATTGTGCATATTGTAGAGTTAAATTGTTAAGTATTGCTAGTGTTTACTGTAGAGCTTAGAGCCGTCAGTTTCAAACTTGGTCATGCATTCAGATCACTGAGATGTATATTGAAATGGAAGTTACCAGAGTTTACTACAACTACCACCCAAATTCTGATCCTGATGAAACAACCTTGTTCAGATGAGTTGTGAACTACACTTTGAGAAACCCTGGCCCACAATCTGTATTTACTAAAGGATCCAGAATAGAACTGCATAAAGCTAATGTCAAATAGGTGCTATCAAAATATCAAATAAGTGTGTACATAAAAAAACACAAAATGCAGGAACAAAAGTGATACATTTAAAAATGGGAGTATTAATATATTAGAGTCCAGCATGGTTACCTAAATGAGAGTAGTGTGAAAATATGTAAGTGAGTGGGAAGGCATGGGCAAGGCCGTCAGACTACAGGATTTGATTGTAAATAAAAATCCTCACAGTTTTCAAAGCAAGTTCAAATGCATCCTACAATTTGATGCAAATAGTAGGCAGCAAGTAAGATAAAATTGGAGTTGAATCCCAGTTTTGTCAAATAATGGGTATCAGGCCTTGAGCAAACTATGTGGCCTCTCTGGGCCTCAGTTTCTTCAGTTAAGAAAGGTGGCATAATACTTAACAGGGTTATCTTAGGAATTAATGATAATTCTTCTCATATGTGTGACCAAGCCCTCAATACAAGTATCAAATAATTATTTGGTACTTGTCTCAAGAAACAAAATGGATTCGTGTCTATTAATGCAAATGCTGAATGTGTACAATGCTCACACAAAGTTCTTAGAGAACATGGAGGAGATATATTTTCTCAGTGTAGCTGGGCATCTAGCCTCAGGAATGCAAACCGCCCTGCTGTGAGTTGCAGAAAGCATGGAAGATGTGAACACACTTCAGAGGTCAAAGCATTTTGCTAATTAGAAATAAGTATTGCACACCTTGACAGGCAAGTCAGATCCTATAAACCCAGTAAGTATGATTAAATGTGTCTCAATCCCACAGATGCTTTAACTCTGCTCTAAACAAAGAATCTGCCACTTTATTGCTTCCAGGTAAACTCACATAACCTGAAGAAAAGTAGCTACCTCAGTTTAACTGCAGATGGGAAGAGAAATTGATATGTAGATAAGCGATTCCCATTAAGTTGCTAGCAATTTCACTCTGCCGGGGGTGGGGGGGTGTGTAAGACAGGTAAATGACAATATGTAAGGGAGTTTCTGAAGGAGGACGATACCAGGAGGGACCAACATGCCTTTAGTCAAAGAGTCATGGGGTCATGAAATGCCTCCTGAACTGGGAGAAAGCCAGTGATAGGGGAGGCTGGATGATATGAAGGAGGTAGTGCCATATAAGGGTCAGCTCTGAGGCCAACTGTAAAAGACCCTCTATACCAAATTTGGGTGGCTGGATTCTTTTCTGGAAGAAAGTTGATCTAGTGATAGAGATTTTTACAGAGGAATTTCAAGTGGGGAGAATGGGGGAATGAGCAGCCTCTATCAGTGTGAGGTAAAGCAAGAAGCTCTCAGAAGTGTTCTGAACAAAGGTAAAGGATGTGGTTCCTCTGATTCTGAAAGCTTATGTGCTATGTTGTGTCATTTGATGAATTTTTAAACAAGTGACATTAAATGAATCACACATTCCTTGGGGAGAAAAGGGAAAGAGCCAACATTTATTTTATACCTACTCTGTGTCAGCCTTTCTATTTAAAAATTACTTATATCACCTCATTCAATACTCTTCCCAACCTTAAGCAGTAAGTCTTTCATGAATTCGTGTTTTGCAAATAAGAAAATGAGCAACAGGGAGGTGAGTAATATGAGTCTCTTTCCAGCAAATCCAATGATTCATCCACTTATCTAACAGATATTCATTGAATGACTATTCTGTGCCAAATAGTATTCTAAATGCTGAAGATGCAACCTTGAACACGAGGGAATAAGTTTCTGATCTTATAGAGGATAACATTCAAGTACAGAAAACAGCAATAAGCCAAGAAATAAGTAATGAGATAGCCATAGGTGCTTTGAGGAAAATAAAATACAGTGATGTGATATTGAAGGATACTTTGGCTTTAAGTTCTTTGTGGAGATAATATTTGAGTTGACATGTGAGTGACAAGAAGCCAGGCATACCAAAGTGGGGACAAAAAGGAATTATTGGAAGGAATAGGAAGCAACAGAGGAATAGAGCCCTTAAGACCTGGCAGTTTCTAGAAATTGAAAGGAGTCAATGTGATTGATGTGACCATGAATAAGAGTTAGTGGGACAGGTGACAACCTCAGAGATAGGCAGGGGCCAGTGAATCTTGGGTTTGGGGAAGAATTGGGGTTTTCTTAAAAGTACAGTTGGAAGCAATGTAAGGATTTTGGTTAGGAAAGTGCTATAATATCAGTTATATCTACAGTTTGAGGACTGAGATTGAGTTGTGAGGGTAAGAGCAACAGCAAGGATGCTGGGTAGACTAATTGGTTGTATTATTCCTAGTGAAAGGGTTGGTGGTTTATAAAGTCTTTCAACTGAAAATACCTATAGCATTCTCAGTCGTTTTGCATAGACATACAGACAGGCAGATAGGTAGATATAGATAGATAGATAATTCATATCATTAACATATCTACATACAATATACATAGTATATATTAGCATGACATATATTTTATATGAAATACTATACTGCTATTTAGGCACATTATAAAACACACAAAATAGACCTTAAAAATAATCAGCTAAAGAAAAATATATTCTATATGATTTATTGCCTTAAAAGAAAAAGTTTGCTTATACTAATGTGTTACTATTGAAAGAGCTATTAATATTTTAGCAAGAGTAATATAATTGAATATGTTTTTTTTAAAAAAAAACTTTTGGTTTAACACATTGTGATACAAAGATTCAAAAGTTCTATTCTAAAATTAGTTCATTTCCAGAATAGTTTTGAATAGCTTTCACAACTGAGAAAGCACCTCATGAAGAAACAATATGTAAATATAAAATAAAGCCATACAGTAAGGTACATTTTTAACAAGAGTGAAACAATCTGTATTTCCTATTTTTTTTCTGTTATATCTGATTTTGGGGGGTGGATGTCATCAGATCTTGTTGGACAGAAATGTTGATACTCTTCAATGGGACTGGAGAAGAACTAAGAGAAGTGGCAGCTCTGTCATTTTCTGATTGTTCATTTGTGCCAATAATAGAATTTTTCTTTCAACTGAAGTTTCCATTGTGAGTATCCTTTAAAATCTATGTGTTCATACTATGAGGATTAATTGACACTGGATAGTGTCAGCATACTGTAAGTGGAATATGTGGCAACACCCATAAATGTGAGAATATGTCTCCTCCAGTGCTCAGAGCTGGTTGAGCTGTGGAGTGGAAATTACATACTCCTGTTTGTGAGGATGAACTAAGGGAGGCCCAGGAATGGGAGATGGTTCCTTACATCCTCCATGCGTTCCTTCATTTAGTTAGATGCCAAGCACAATTCTTAGGGTTAGGGTACAATAGTAAACAAAATAGAAAAAAAATATGCCTGGTATCAGTATATGTGCATTATTTTCTCGCAAGTCAACTTTTCTGATTTACTAACATTGGGATATTTCGCCTCCAAAATGGCCCTGAGTGCTCCTAGCCTTTTAGAATCCATGCCCCTGTATATTCCCTTCTTTTTGTATGTTGGTCAAAGCTAATGACTCATTTCTAATAAAAGAAATAGACATAGGTGATAGGATGTGCATTTCTGAAATTAGGTTACAAAATGACTGAGGCATCTGGTTCAGGTTCTATCTCTCACATTCTCCCTTGCTTGCTCTGAAAGGAGCTGACAGGTTTTGAGTTGCCCTGAACTGAGGCCCCTGACTAACAGACAAGAAGAAACTGAGGTCATTATTCCAACAGGTGTGAAAAACTATCTTGCTAATAACTACATAGTGAGATTGAAAGTGAAACTTTTCCCATTTGACTCTTGAAATGAAACTTAGCCCCAGATGACATCTTGACTATAGTCATATATGAGACTCTCAACCACAGAACCCAACCAAACTGTGTCCAGATTTTTAACCCACATAAGAGGAGAGAAAATAATTGTTTGTTGTTTTAAGTCATTAAGTGTGGGGGTAATCTTTTACACAGCAATAAATAACTAATAAGTCTTCTTTTCTTTAGCCTTCATGAGGTGCTTTTTCTTATTTTTTTTTTTTAATGTATACACTCTCAGGAAAGAACTTTTCAACGAAATGTTCTTTAATGAGTTTCTCAACTTAACTGCTGAAAGTGCTTGGAAATACCAATTACAGCCATCTAGTTGAAAACATATGAAGTATGAGCAAGATAAGGGACCTCCGTTGTAAAATCACCAGTCCCTATGTTTTGGGAAGATAGAGCGCTTCATAATAGCTTTATGGTGTCTTTTAGTTTATACATACCTTTTCTTGTTTGAATAAGTTAGAGCAATTAGTTTCAAGAAATTTAAACACAAGAGATTTAAATCCATACTCAGAGGCAAGATAACATCAAATTATCCCAAAATATTAGAAAGTACCTAAGAAGTTCAGGAATTGCTGATTTTTTCAATACTTGTGAAAGTAGCCCTTATTTTCCCAGAGAGTTTTTTGCTGTCTTAATTTTTACTTTTTCAGAGGCTATAGAAAATATATATATTTTTAGGTAGTCACTTCATTTCATATGGCTAGTCTCTTGGCACACTGCTAAGAGAATCTTTGGTGCTACTGCATAGGAATGTTAATAGTATAAATTATTAACTCATGTTCATAAGATCTTCTCACATGTAAGAATGAATTTGAAAAGTAGAAGTACTTAAATATTTTTCTCCAGCAATTCAAAAGTAGCTAGAAGCTATAACTTAAGGTGACTTTAACATGTTAAGACATAAGTGAATGTGTAAATACACATATATAAACCAATATGGTATATGTGATCAAATCCTCCAGAAATAGACACCATACTTTATAGAAGTTAAGTTATGCTTTGAAATTCGTAAAAGAGTCAAAGGACAAAACAAGAATGTAAGTTTTGAATACTGATTCTTGAACTGACTCTGATCTGAGAATATGTTTCATTTTGCTCTAAGAATAGGGAAGAGCAAGTAAATGAGAATTTTTATAAATTAAAAAATTTTAAATTACTTTATTCTGGCATTTCTCCCTCATTTTACTTGTATTTAAGTTTTCTTGCTTTTGAAGAAATGATGATGGTGGTGATACTAATGATGGTGACAAATGGTAGGAAGACGCCTTTGTTTTTATGTCTGCTATGGATAGATTATGGTTTGTCTCTGCCAAAACTCATTTTGAGGCTTGGCCACAATATGGCAGTGTTGAGAGGTGGTACCTTTATGAAGTGTTTGGGTCATGTGGGATCCCCTCTCATAAATGTATTAATTCAGTACCACAGGAGGCATTCTCAAGCAAAGTTGTCTCTTGAGTTTATTTTTGCGCATGCCTGCTTTTTCTTTCATTTCTTTACCATGTTGTGATACAGCACAAAGCCCTCATCGGAAACTGATTTCATTAATACTAACCAAATCCACAACAACTAATAATAGTTATCTCTTTTTGAGTACTTGCTCTCTGCAGGTGTTGCTTTGAGTATTTTACCTGCTTAAACTCTTTTAACAAGTACTCTGTAAAGAAGGAACTATAATCATCCTTGCAGTATTCAAGTGCCTCCAAGGATATTTTATCTTTTTAAAAACGTGTTTGATTGGGGACCACAAAAATAAATAACTTTCATAACACAACCCAAATACACATATACAAGAAAAGTTTGTATTTTCTATTCTTTTTCTTTTGTGTGTGTGAGAGAGATATTGTCTGTGAATTAGAAAATGTTATCCCTTTTCTCCTCTTCCTTTTCGTCCCCTCTCATGGCTACCACCATCTGTTGACAGTCTATTATAAACCACTTTACATAATCTAATTTAGCATCCTCAACAACATTTTGATGTACATGTTGTTATTTTCATTTTACAAATGTAGCTCAGGGAACTAATTAAAGTCACACACAAACACTGACCAGCTAATGCAGAGTTAGGATTTGGATCCAGATCTGCCAGTTTCAAAATATTGGCTCTCTCAACCCACACCATGTAAAGTCATGATATCTGTCTGTAAAGTTGATGCTTCAGATGACTATGTACCTTGCTGCATATTGTTTCTGTGATTTAACCAGATTCTTTAGAATGCATGGATGCACAGTAGCATCAATGAGATGTGTGTATTTGTATTAATATAACATTGCCTCTAATAGCATGTTGTAAATTGATCAATTTGTTATATATCATATATGTTACTAATATGTGTTCTACATATATTCAGATATTGGAGTAACAGCTTTCTTGGATTTAAACTTCATTTAAAAATAAAGTTATAACACAATATATAAGCTTTGGGACAAAATATAGGCTATACACAAGAGCATATTATGAATAATACATACAATATATAGCAAATTAATCAATTTATATTGTTACCCTATAATATTAATAGGGCATAATACTATTATAGTCCCTATAATATTAAAATTGATATTATGGGAATATAATAGTATTATATTAATATGTAATATTAATAGGTGAGGTCAGATGCAGTGGCCCATTCCTGAAATCCCAGCTACTTGGGAGGCCAAGGCTGGAAGATCACTTGCAGCCAGAAGTTCAAGGCTGCTATGAGCTATGATCATGCCACTGCACTCCAGCCTGGATGACAAAGCGAGACCGTCTCTTACAGAAAATGAAAAAGGTGAAAATATGCTGAAATCCATCCCAACTAATGATTCTCAAATAATTATATAATTATTACCAAAAAAATCAATTGAACTAAAAAACAGGTTTATGTAACTAGGAAATTGCCATTTAAAATTCAATATATTAAGTTTACACATATAATATAATATAATAAAAATTTAGTATACTCACTGTTTTTCTGAACCATTTTCTTTCCCATTGTTTTTACCTTTCGTGTCACATAGTTATCTTGCACTTAAGCTTAACTTAAAAAATAAAAGTATAGCATGAAACACATAGACTTTGGGACAAAAGATAGCTACACCCAAGATCAGTCTGGAATCTATGGAAGTAGAACAAATGCTAAATGAACTGAAGAGGCATAGAAGATAGTCCCTCTTTAAACCTTTTCCTGGGCATATATAAGTAAAGCAGTATTTTGGATTCATCCAGAATGGCTTGAAATTCAAATTTTGTCCGTGTGATATTCTTTAAGTAGAAACTGGTTGCTTAAGCATAGTGTTGACATATCACATATTTATTGTGTTTTGGTTGAGGTAAAAAGATATTTTCTTAACACCTCCAATAAAAGAAATCTTTCAAAGAGTGATACTAATAATTGTGGAAGTTGACTGTCTTATACATAAGGGATCATTAAACTATTTCTCTATTTTTGTTTATGTTTGAAAAAGTCTTATTTAAATTTTTTTAATTGCAATAATACTAATTTTTGCAGATATGGTAATACTTAACATATCTTCCTACTAGTATCTGTATAAAATATGAAGAGATATTTCAGAAATAAACTTGGCAATATAGTTAAATGCCATAAATATAGTCATACTCTTGTAACTCCAAGTATCTAAATCAAGCAAATAGTTGCATTATTATCTGAAATAGTAAAAATCTGAAAATAATTAAAACATTCTACATTAAAAATAATCAAATTATTTTTACCTGAATAAAACATATTTTTATGGTTCAAAATATAATTATGTAGACAAGTAAAAAGTTTTTTATAGTAATAAAAAATGACTCATAACTCTCTAAGCTTCATGAGTATAGAGCCTATCTATTTTTGCTTTTCATTATATCCTCAAAGTTTAGCAAAATTTTTCGCTTATACTAAATGTTCAATTAAAATGTATCAAATGACTTAGTTAATAATTTTCTAAAAATAACGTATTCAGGTAAACCAGGAGGGGAAGAGATATGCAAAAATACAAAGAAATGATTTGTTAGGGTATTTATTGGAATTCTGGATGAATTATTTTGTATTTTGATATCTCTTTCTCTTATAGTGGTATTTGCAAAGTAAAATACTTTTTAAAAAGGATTTAGATAGAATATGTAATATATAGTGAGATTAATAGGATTTTGGCCTTTAAAAGTTAGTGTATATGATTTGTAATTTGCATAAAATATTTGTTTATTCTACATGTATGGCATTATTCTGGGCTCCCAGGAAGGAAGCCATGGAACTTTCTTTTCACCTTTCATTGACAAGATGAGGGAGGTGGACCTCTTAAATTCAACATATCCTTTCAGTTTTTAAAATGCATATTACTAAATGAAAGAAGCTGATCTGAAAAGTCTATACATTGTATGATTCTAACTGTATGACATTCTAGAAAAGGCAAAACTATGGAGATAGTTAAAAGATCAGTGGTTGTCAGGGGCTAGGGGAAGGATAAATGAATAGGCAGAGCACAAAAGACATTTAGGGCAGTGAACTATTCTGTATGATACTATAATAATGGATATATATATCACTATGCATTTATCCAAACCCATAGAATATACAACACCAAGAGTAAAGCCTAATGTAAAGGATAGGCATTGGGTAACAGAGTCAATGCAGTTTCATCAGTTGTAACAAATGTAACACTTGTGGTACAGTATATTGATAGTGGGGAAGCTGGGGAGGACAATGGCAGGTATAAGGGAACTCTCAGTACTTTCCACTTAGTTTTTCTGTGAATTCAAAACTGCTCTAAAAATAAAGTCTATTTTTTAAAATTGAATGAATAACAAGAATAATTCTAAATAAATAAATAAATGGTAAGATTCTGTGATAGCCTAATTTTTCTAGGGACCATGAAAACATGCAAGTTGCAGTTGGACACCAACTCCTCTACATAACAGCTTGGGCAAGTCATTTTTCCCCTTCAAATTGGTACCTTCATTTGAAAAGTAAAGTCAACAGTAAGAAATAAGATAAAGCATGGAAACACCAGGTACAGTGGTAGCACATAGGAAGTAACTAGTAAATGCTTTAATGAAGAGCAGTTTTTCACAAAGACTCTTGTACGTATTTAAAAGAGCATACCCCCTTTTCCAGAAAGTTTCCTGAGTTGCCCTGGTCCACCTGGTAAGGCACTAAGACAGTGATAATGGATTCATATGATTTTTCTTCTATGACTTTTTGACATGATGGGTTACATTGAATGATTTTCTAATGTTGAACCAGTCTTGCATACCTAACATAAATGTCACATATTCATAGTGTGTAATTATTTTCATACATTGTTGGGTTATGTTTGCTAATATTTGTTGAGAATTTTGCAACTCAACTAATGAGATATATTGGTCTATAGTTATCGTTTTGTGTACTGCTTTTGCTTGATTTTAGCATCAGAGTAACACTGGCTTCTTGAGATGGGTTGGAGAGTGCTTCCTACTGAAAAAAGTAAAATAGATATTATTAGTTATACATTTGATAGAATTCTCCCATAACACCATCTGGACCTAAAGCTTTCTTTTGTGGCAGTTTTTAATGATAGGTTTTATTTATTTGATGGCTATAGAACTATTCAGATTGTCAACTTTGTCTTGCTTGAGATTAGATCATCTATGCTATTCAAGGAATTGGTTTCTTTCTTTCTTTCTTTTATTTTAGATTCAAGGGATACATGTGCAGGTTTGTTACATAGCTATATTGCATGCTGGTGAGACTTAGGCTTCTAATGAGCCTGCCTTCCCCCCATTTGGTGATTATAGTACCCCAAAGGGTAGTGTTTTAATCCTATTCCTCCTCCCTCTTTTAGTGTCTCCATCCTTGTCTCTGTGTGTGCCCAGTGTTTAGTTCACATTTATGTGTGAGAAAATATGGTATTCAGTTTTCTGTTTCTGTGATAATTCACTTAGAATGGTGGCCTCAAGCTGCATCCATGTTGCTACAAATGACGTGATCCTGTTATTTTTTATGGCTATATAGTTTTCCTTGGTGTATATGTAACTACATTTTCTTTATCCAGGCTACCACTGATGAGCACCTAGATTGTGGTTTCTTTCTTTTAAATTGCTGTATTTAAGAGCATAAAGTTGTTGGTTATATTTACTTATCTTTCTAATGACTGCAGAATTTGTAGTAATATATCTCATTTAATTCCTGGTGTTGATGGTTTGTGTCTTCTCTTTATTTTTGGCACTTTTGCTAGAATATTATTAATTTTTTGAATTTTTTTTTTTTTTTTTTTTGCGTCGGAGTCTCACTCTGTCGCCCAGACTGGAGTGCAGTGGCTGCTCCCGGCCACCGCAGCCTCAACCTGCTGGGCTCTGGTGATCCTTCGCCTCAGCCTTCCAAGTAGCTGAAACTACAGGCACGCGCTACCACGCCCGGCTAATTTTTTGATTTATTGTAGAGATGAGGTCTCGCTTGCCCAGGTGGGTCTCGAACCCGCGGGCTCAGGCAATCCACTCACCTCAGCCTCCCAAGGCGCGGGATTACAGGCTGAGCCACCGAGCCCGGCAGGAGGTTGGTTTTAAAAGTTACTTATCATGATGAGGGAAGAGCAGGTGGGGAAAGAACATTACCGTCATGGATTCCTAGAAATTACCCCCAGGTGCTCACAACATAAGCTCAGTACCCCCGCGAGGCAATAAGCTTGCTGTACTCTAGTGATTCCTGAACTCTCTCCAGGGCCTCACTTCTGTCCCCATGAGGCAGCTCTTTCCCACCCGGCATCATTTATGCATTTTCCTGGCCCTTTCAGTAAGGTGCTTTAAAGTGACTTACTAAATTATAACCTGAAAACGACCCTGCCACTATGCCAAAAGTAAAACATCCGGGAGGTCATGAATGGAAGGCTTGGGAAAGGGCAGGAGGGCACACCTGGAGGCGGTTATAAAACCATCCATGGAAACACCATGCGGGGTTTGGGGCCGGCCTGGGGAAACCCGCTTCTGCCTTTGGGACCCGCAGTGGGTGAGGCACCACAGCAGCAACTGCATACAAGACAGAGGTAGGGCCGGCTGGGACTTGGGGTGTGCCCTCTGACCACCAGAGTGGGGTCTCACTTGTCCACAGTGGGGTAGGTGAAGACACTTTGGGAGGTGGGCTGCAGGGAGGCCGTGGAGAGTTGCTGGGAGTGGTCCGGGCACTGGTGGATGGAAAGCGAGAGAGACCCGGTGCCACTCATGGGCCAACCCAGACAAGGACAGCCGCTGAGGGGGAGGGGCGCGCGTGCCAGACAGCAGAGCACTGGTGACAACCAGTTTTCTGGGGCAAATAGCCTAATTTACAGCACATGTTGCCACCCAAAGGGGAAATAGCTCGCTGTGGCAGACTTCAAGTTATCCACCTGGCGTCAGTGGACAAGGAGTGGGGGACAAGAAGCTACACACCAATGTAGGCTCCCAGGAGCTCTGAAGACACCAGGCTTTATACCTGCAGTCCTGGTCTGAAACTGCTGGGCTGGGAAAATCTCACACCATCACAACTCTGTCAAGGTGGGGTATGGGTGCAGGTTCAACTCTCACAGCCCCAGAATGAATAAACGTTGCATGCCCGAGCACTGCTCAGGGCCCCTCCGTGGTGCAAGCTCCTGGGCACTGCAGGTGCAGCTTTCCAGCTGCCGCTCGGCCTGCCTCAGGGCCTGCATCCCCTTGCTCAGGACAGCTAGCCCCCCACCACATCCATCCGGGCATCTTCGGAGGTCAGCTGTCCCAGGAACCATGGGGATCGCCTCCGACCTTTTGACTTTGGCATCAGCAAGATTTCAAATTTGCAGGTTGCTGGTCTACACTGAAAAGTTGAAAATTTCTGCTAAAATCAGAATTTAACACCCTATGTTCCTTCAAAAGAGTAGGCTTCAGTCTCAGAGATTCTGTTGGGATGTCAAGACCATTTTAAACAGTGAATAAACAGGTTCAGTGTAGAGTCTGGGGATACAATGACTTCATGGGGTTAGGTCACCTCCTGTTCCTCCTGCCTTCCATGAGCTGCACAGAGCAGGGTGTGAAAAGGCCTGTGAGCTGTAGCTCCAGGCACCTCTGTGTAGGGGTCCCTCCCAAGACCCTGTGCTGAATGCATTATTTTTCTTTTAGAAAGCTCCCAGATTAAATACAATTTAGGCTCCACAAGTTCCTGCCCCTCTCAACCCTTGACATCCATGGGTATGTCCAAGCCCCCTTTGCCTGTAAGCACTTTGAGATCAATTAGTTTGTACTTGAATTTAGGATTTTTGGATGACCCAGAAATGACACAGCGGGGCTATTAAGATTATTACAAATGTTTTGATTTCATAGGTAAATAACAGGGTGAAGAACAGGAAGAATTCCTCAAGTGACCTGAGCTCATCTGTGATGTGTGAAGTGCTGATTTGCTGGGGAGGAGATTTTCCCTTATCGGTTCTGCCCAGGACCAAGGTTGGATGTTTTAAATCACCGCCCAAGATACAACTGTATTTGCTTTTGTGGATTTTGCCCAGAAGACTCTCAAGAGTTAGAGCGACTTTTGTGGGGCACACGTGGGTACACTTTCTTTTGACTTTGGCGTCTTTCCTTTGCTAAAATGGTGGAACGAAACCTCCTCAATGACCTGGAATGTGAGGTCATGTGTCCGTTTCCATCCCGGGCCCATCTTCCTCTCTGCAGACATTTACACACCATCCTGGACTTCCAAGTACTGTGGGGAAGACACACGCTCACACAAGTTTTTTCTTTCTTTTTTCCCTCCGGAGTAAAGGGTGAGCCATGCTGGAGAGTGAGGAGGGGGCACTCTTTGGAGCTGGCTGGAGGCAGGGGTGGGCTCTGACCCTCGTGCCCCCTCTGGCACGAAGCTCTGTAGAAGCCAGGCAGGGGTTCTTTCCATCTCTCTCCCTCCTGGATTCAACTGGAAGACCTGACCCACAGTCAACCCACTTCTAATCCTGGCACCGAGTCAGCTCCTTTTATTTTCACTCGGAGTTCGGCCAGCTCTGTTCTTAGCTATGGATACAAACTGCAGAGGCATTTCCTGTTCCAGGTGGTTTTGAGCAGAAAGCCAGCCGGCGTGGGCTGAAGGTAGGTGGGGTGAAATTCTTCAGGAACTGCTTTCAGCAAATGTGAGAGTAATTCAAAGTCACACTGGGTTGACTTCCAAAGCACCCAGCCCCGAGTGGAAACAAGGCCTGTTTGGACTCACTTTAGAAATGTAATGAGCATGGACCACCATCAGGCTTGCCCGTGTCCGTGAGACAGGACCCAGAAGGGCAGGATTATGATTTACGGATAAGATAAGGGGTCAAAGCTGGCTCCCGGCCCCCATGGAGGAACCGTGCTTCTGGGGAGCTGTAGTCACCTCGGGACGTTGAACCAGTCTCCTCAGGATGGAGGTTTGCATCTCTGACAAGCACACAATGAAGGAGTAGCAAAGAGCAGGCTTTGCATGTGTTCTCCTGTGAAAAATCTTCTCCCTCAGTTGGTCTCTGTGACTGAATATCTCAGAGCAATCTGGAGAGGCTCCAGGAACTGCAGTGAACTCAGAGCAAGTGAGGAAGGTGGACCAGCTACTAAGCACGGTGGTTCTTCACTTTGCTGTACATTGGAGGGGATTGGGGGTCAGGTCTCTAAAGCATAGCAGGGCTCAGTGGCTGGGAGCTACTCATGTGGATGTGACTGTTCTTATTTGTATATGGGCCCTAAGGCTTTAGGAGCTGATGGGACCATCATGAGAGCTAACTCCTGGGGCAGAATCCACCAGTTAGCACCTGTTGGCCATAAAGCCACTTCCAAAGGAGTCAAAGGATTCTGACAGCCTTCTGTCATTCTTACATTGCCACAGGAAAGCAGAGATAAAGAAGATGTTCCTGGCTAAGGCAAATGTGGTATATGTACACTATGGAATACTATGCAGTTACAAAAAAGAATGAAATCATGTCCTTTGGAGCTAGAGACCATCACCCTAAATGGACAGACAGAGAAAACCGAACACTGCATGTTCTTACTCATATGTGGGAGATAAACAGCCACAAAGATGAAAATAATAGACACTGGGGACACCAGTGAAGGGGGGAAGTGGGTAGAGGGGACAGGGCACAATGTTCACTGTCTGAGGAATGGGTCACCTGGGACCCAATTCCCACCACCACATGATACATCCATGTAACAAACATGCATGTGTACCCTTGAGTCTGAAACAAACCAGAAACATTCCTCTTCTTGCCAGACATCTGGGGCCGGCCAGGCGGAAATGATGTTGGGACTCTTGGAAGCCGGATTGGAAGCCAAGGGCCTTGTCTGCAGGAGCACCTGCTGGAGCTTGCTGGAAGAGCCAGTAGGCCAACCTTAGAACCGAGCCTGCTCTTGGAACACCCAGAGTGTGGATTTTGAACAAGGTGGAAGTGAAAGGCGATGCTAGCCTCCCACAGAGGTCCAGTGCCCCTGGCAGCAGAAACATCATTCCCAGGTAGGAATGGGATATTCCCAATGCATGGGTGCAGAAGGGCAAGGGTAACCTTTTGGGGTGACACTAGGTGATGGGGCTCTTGAGACAAATGCTGGTGAGGTTGACCCAATTTCTTAGGTGAGCAGGAGAGGTGGGCACTTTGAGGACTAGTAAAAAGGCTGTCACCCCAAAGCTGCCAAAAGTGGCACGAGGCCCTATTTAGAAAGCATTCATAAGCACTGTTCTATTTCCGGGGGGACAGCTGGGACAGCTGGGGAGGGGAGTGCCAGGCAAGGCGGGGACAGAGGCTATGCAGGGGAGGTGGAAAACCACAGAGCTGATGAAGACACACGTGGATGTCAAGCTGAGGCACAGTGGGGTCTTGTCCTGGCAGGAGTGGCCGTCCCAGCCTCAAGGGGGCAGGGTGGACAGCAGGCGGCCACTGTGGAGGAGGTGCCAGTGAGTCCTGAAGTGGGCACTTGGACATGGATGCTCGGGCCCTCCCCCAAGGCAGGTGTGTGAGGAGTGTCTTAGTGTCTTCAAATATTTCCTAACTCTTTAAATAACAGAATTGTGGTCTTCACTGTAAACTTGCCAACTAAAGATTCATTTTGTGTCTGCCTCATTAGACTCCGAGTTTCTCACGTAGAGATTGTTTCAAAGGAAGACTTGGAGACCTCTGCACAGTCTACAAAGGCAGGAACGTGGAAAAATGTCATTTTTAAAAAGCTCAGTGTTAAAAATGGAAATAAAAGGGTTTCATGGGTAACTTCAATTCAGCCAAAATAGTTTGAAACCAGAGAAACCATGTCTTAATTTTGCTTTTCTTTTTCAACCTCAATCAGCACCTCCTAACACAGGCAGAGCGATGATAACCCGAGGCTAGCTCAGGAGAGGAGTCCCTGAGTGGAAGATTGGCAGCCCGCTGCCCCCAAGGCAGTGTGTACTTCCTGTGACTTGCACAGAGAGCACATAGGTGCCCAACTCAGAACTCCAACCACTCGCTGCTCGAGTGTACTGGGCTGACCTCTGCTAGGGTCGATGGGGAGGCTGGGAATTGAGCCTAGGATAAACTCTAAGTGTCTTCTCTGGCTAGGAAGGAGTTTCACTGAATGAATCTACTTAGGCTTTCCCCATGAAGACCAGTCTCGAACGGAAGCCAAAGTCTAAAGAAAGATGCAGGCAGTCATGCTTGAAGCCAATGGAGTTGGTCACTAGGAATTTCGGGTACACAGACCTTAGTGAAGATCAGTCTGTGGGTTTCCATTAGATTTAGGGCTGCTGCTCCTTTTCCAGCTAAGAAGTCATTCCCAGAGCCACTGACAGCCCACAGGGGCTTCCTGCAAGTTGGCTAATGGGCCCATGCTGCTCAGGCTAAAGCTGCCCTGGGCTCTCCTGGGGTTACTTTGGGACTAACTCTTCCCTTGTTTCTCATAACTTCCATCACTCTTCTGTTATCTTCCTTTCTGTCCCAAGCTGGTAGTCCCCACTGACCCCTGCCCCCAATCCATGGGGATGGCTGCATATTAGCCAAATATGACAGTGCTGTTTGGTCCACTCTGAGTACTTTTACGATTAAAATACAGACGTAAAACCATTTGTGACCTGGGACCCAGAAGAATGATGCTGAATCAAACAGACTGATCATCAAAAATCAATTCTCGGCTCATACATGGTGAGTCAAATCATTTGTTTTACCCAGAAAACTGTGGGCAGGTTTATCTTCCACCACACGGATCCTCCGAGCTCCAGCAGGAATGATAGCTGCTTCGATATAACCTGCAGCAACAAATGACATACAGGTGAACCACACCTCCACCCTGGACCAGAGACCCACATAGCATCCCCCCACCAGAATCTACCTACCACGCCCCCCATGGTGGTTTTGGAGACTGTAGGCTGGTGTAGTTCTAATAAATCAAAAGTCCTCCAATAAGGAATGCTTGCGCTTCTATGGCCAGAACCTCCTGGGTGCCCCGTTTCCAGAGAGCACTATTTGCATGTGTAATAGGTTGAACTGTGTCTCCCTCCTCCAAATCATATGTTGAAGTCCTAACCCCAATACCTCAGAATGTGACTTTATTTGGAAACAGAACCACTAGAGAGGTATTTAGTTATGATGTCATACCGGAGTAGACTGGGCCTAATCCAGTAGGACTGGTGTCCTTATAAATGGGACATTTGGACACAGACATGCATAGAGAGAATGCCATGAGAATACACAGGCAGATGGGGTAATGCTTCTCCAAGCCAAGGATGGCCAGTGATGGCCAGCAGCCACCAGACAGTAGACAAGAGACCTGGAACAGATTCTTCCCCCCAGCCCTGATAACGAACCACCCTACCACACCTAGAACTTAAGACTTCTCACCTCCAGGACTGAAAGTAATACATTTCTATTGTTTATGCCACCTGGTCTGTGGCACTTTGTTATCGCAATCCTAGCAAATGACTACAGCCTGGCATTCTCTGTGGATGATGCTTCCCTGGAGCAAGGGTGAGGAGTGCCCTGGTCTCAGTCACCTGTTGGAGGTTCTTTTGCTTTCTGCCATATTTTGAACGTTTTCTGAATATCCTGGGATGCCAGCAGAAACTAAGCCATCTCACTTAGCATGCTACACCATTTTCAGTCTCCACTGTCTTTGGTCTTCTGCAACTCTCATGCTGTGTGCTTTTGTTCATTTCCTTGAGTGTTTCCAAACACAGTGGGGAGCCCATGGAGATAAGCACTTTCCTTGGCCCATGTTCTGACCGTGCCCAGGACAGCAGGTGGTCAGTAAAGATCCAGGGAGGCAATGACTGAGGCTGCCAGGTTGAAAGTCAGTACCTGGCTGATGCCTGGTTCACTGGGCAATTGTCAATAAATGAGCCCAACAAGATGGTGAGATTCTGAAATGCAAGCTGGTAATGTTTTTTTCTTTTTTTTTTTTTTTTTGGAGTCAGGGTCTTACTCTGTTGTCCAGGTTGAAGTGCAGTGGCACAATCTTGGCTCACTGCAGTCTTGGCCTCCTGGGCTCCAGCAATCCTCCCAAGTAGCCAGGACAACAGGTGTGTGCCATCATGTAGAGATTCTTTTTTTTTTTTGTAGAGATGGGGTCTTGCTATGTTGCCTAGGCTGGTCTGGAACTCTTGGTCTCAAGTGATCAATCCTCTTCTCTGGGACTCCCAAAGTGTTGGGATTATAAGCGTGA
>CAUYQG010087703.1:0-14627 GCA_963574415.1 Tarsius wallacei
TTCCAAGTAGCTGGAACTACAGGCGCGCGCTACCACGCCCGGCTAATTTTTGATTTATTGTAGAGATGAGGTCTCGCCAAGTTGCCCAGGCGGGTCTCGAACCCGCGGGCTCAGGCAATCCACTCACCTCAGCCTCCCAAAGGCTGAGCCACCGAGCCCGGCTCATTCTTTTCTTTTTTTGAGTTGGAGTCTCACTCCGTCGCCCAGCCTGGAGTGCAGTGGCACGGTGACATCCACTCCAACGTCGACCTGTTGGGCTCTGGTGATTCTTCTGCCTCAGCCTTCCAAGTAGCTAGAACTACAGGTGCATGTTACCGTGCCCAGATAATTATTTTGATTTATTGTAGAGATGAGGTCTTGCCACATTGTCCAGGCTGGTCTCGAACCTGTGGGCTTAGGCAATCCCCTCACTTCAGCCTCCCAAAATGCTGGGATTACAGGCTTGAGCCAACACATGGCCTGGGCATTCTTGTGAGTCGAGGACACATTGCCCAATTTGAACAACATTTTATTTTATATGGTCATGCTATATTGGCCACTCTTAAGAAAGAAATAGAGTTGGGACTTTCACTTTGATCTTCTCCTCTCCAATCATCAGACCTCCCCCCCAACACACACATACACACACACACACACAAGAATTCAAGGAGAGGTTGTCTTTCCAAAATGTGACCACTTTTAATATTTTGAAAAATTCCTCAAACTCAACACAGTTCAGAAGTGTTCAGACAGGCCTAAAGAAGTATATTTCTGTTATCTTTTTTTCATTTTTTTTATTACAAAGAAGTGGGGTACAATTCAGGGTTAGGTATTCAAATGTTCATTATTCAGGTACCCTTGTTGATGAAGTGTGCCCCTCCCTCCCCTGGCAGTTTCCCACTACTGCCAATCCCTTTCTTTTTTTTTTTTTTTTTGAGTTGGAGTCTTACTCTGTCGCCCAGACTGGAGTGCAGTGGCCGCTCCCGGTCACCGCAGCGTCGACCTGCTGGGCTCCGGGGATCCTTCTGCCTCAGCCTTCCAAGTAGCTGGAATTACAGGCGCGCGCTACCACGCCCGGCTAATTTTTTGATTTATTGTAGAGATGAGGTCTCGCTTGCCTGGGCGGGTGTCGAACCCGCGGGCTCAGGCAATCCACTCACCTCAGCCTCCCAAAGGCGCGGGATTACAGGCTGAGCCACCGAGTCCTTTTGTCTTTTAACTTTTAAACTGTAGTTAAGTGATTTTTGTATCACCATTATAGTATTAGAGTATACGGAATTTGACCATACTATTACATTTATAGGGAATTATATTTTCATACATTTTCAGCATTTTAAAAAATTTGTACAAATTTATGGGGTGCATGTGCAATTTTGTGAGAATGTAAATTAGTACATCCTCTATGTAAAATGGTATGGAGATGTTACAAAGAACTAAAAATAGAATTTGATCCAACAATCCCACTACTGGGTATCTATCCCATGGAAAAGAAATTAATATACCAAAAAGATACCTGCACTTGTATGTTTATTGCAGCACTATTTACTGAACCAACCAAAGTGTTCATCAGCAGATGAATACTTAGTGTCCTTTTGTTTCAACTTGAAGAACTTCCTTTAGCATTTTTGTAAGGCATGAACAGCTTTTGTTTGTCTGGAAGGGGTACGATTTTAAATAGGTGACATGGGGAGGCCTTACTGACAAAGTGACATTTGCACAAAGATGAGTGAATTGTGAGTGCTCCAGATGGGGGATCCAACAGGTGTAGAGCTCTGAGGTGAATATGTGTCTGGCATGTTGGGAAACATAGAGGGGCCAGTGGGTTTGGAATGGAATGAACAGAGAGATGTGGAGCTAGAAAGTTCAGGGTGTGGTAGGCTGCCATCAGGACTTTGGCTTTTACTCTGAGCAAGATGGAGAGGCATTGAAGATTTGTGCACAGAGGCACTGCATTAAAAAAAAAAAAAAACCCTGAATTGTATCTCATTTCTTTAAAATAAAAATAGTAATAATAAAAAGTTTTACCAAGGTGTGATTCAGATACTCCCCCATTTAAAAATAGTTTTTAGTATATTCACATCACCATAATGAATTTTACGACATTTTAAAATCATCCCCAAAAAAATCCCTGTACTTATTAGCAGTAATTCTCATTTTCCCCCAACCCCCCCCCCAGCCTTAGGCAACCAACTAATCTATTTTCTGCCACTATGGATTTTATTGTTCTGGACATTTCACATAAATGGAATCATACAACATATGGTCTTTTATGACTGCCTTCTTTCACTTAGCATAATGTTTTTGAAATTCATCCATGTTGCAGCATGTATCAACACTTTCTTCTTTTCTTTTTTATGACTGAATAATATTCCATTGTATGGATATACTACATTTTATCCATCCATCTTCCAATTGATGGACATTTTAGTTATTAATAATGCTGCTATCAACATTGTATATACGTTTTTATGTGGTCATATGTTTATATTTGAGGTGCTGCATTTCAAAGGAGGGAATTTACTTAAAAAATGATCAGTGACCTAGGTTCTTGTCCCAGGAGGTTTGGTTCCAGTTGCTGCTTTCTTTTCTTTGTTCATTGGCTCTTCTTACAGGGTTAAGTCATTTTTTTTCCTGGCAATTTTCCTGTCCCTTAGTGTTCTTTTTTTTTTTTTTTTTTGAGTTGGAGTCTCACTCTGTTGCCCAGACTGGAGTGCAGTGGTCACTCCTGGCCACTGCAGCCTCGACCCACTGGGCTCCATTGATCCTTCTGCCTCAGCCTTCCGAGTAGCCGGAATTACAGGCACGCGCTACCATGCCCGGCTGATTTTTTGATTTATGGTAGAGATGAGGTCTCGCCACGTTGCCCAGGTGGGTCTCGAACCCGCGGGCTCAGGCAATCCACTCACCTCAGCCTCCCAAAGCGCGGGATTACAGGCTGAGCCACCGAGCCCGGCTTGTGTTCTAATTAATTAAAAAAAGCTTGGAACCTCTGGATTAGGATAGCCTGTGTTTTTAATGTAATTAATAGCTTGTCTTCCATTTTATTTTTATTTTTTGGACAGCAGTGGGGTATTGTTCAGCATGGAGTATTTATTTATTTATTTAGAGTCAGAGTCTCACTCTGTTGCCCTGTCTGGAGTGCAGTGGCATGTTCATGGCCACCCCAGTGTCAACCTGCTGGGCTCAGGCAATCCTTCCACCTCAGCCTTCCACGTATCCGAAACTACAGATGTGTGCTATCATGCCTGGCTAATTTTTTGTTGTATTGTAGAGACGAAATCTCACCAAATTGTCCAGGCTGGTCTTGAACCCCTGGACTTAGGCAGTCCTCTCGCCTCGGCCTCCCAAAGTGCTGGGATTACAGGCTTGAACCTCTGCACCCGGCCAGCATGGAGTATTTAAAGCATGCCACAGTATAGCCAAATAGGCAATATAAAAGAGTGATTTTATTTTATTTTTGTTTGATGTAAATGTGGGGAGGATATTTGTATATTTTAATGAAAAAATATGATTTTCTGATAGTGTTATGACTAAGAATATATATTTTTTATTTTAGGAGTTATATTCCATGGGTTTATGTGGTAAATGATCTTGGCGCAGAGGAGAATTAAAGAATGATGGTAAGTGACCTAGGTATCTTAAAGACTTACCTTAGTTTTTTTTTGCCTTTCTCCTTCCCTCCTTCTATTTTTCCTTTATTATCTTTTTTTAGTGTAATATTTGTTTCATACAAGATACTCTGTGGAAAACATTGTTGTAAAGCACAGTAATAAAGTGAACAGCTATGAACGTATACTATTCAACTTAGGACCCCTTGCTGCTACCCAGTTTTGACCCTAACACTTATAGTACCTAGAGCAGGAATACAAATGGAAGCCAGCTTTTAAAATGTCTTAGTTGGAAATAGTTAGAAATCAGTTTATGCCAACAGCCTGACCTGCTTTCCTACCCAGGGCCCAGCCAGAGCTATTAAAGGAGCCATGCTCTCCCTGAGTCAGGCAGGACAGAAGTTGGGCCAGGGTCGTTCTTAAATCTGGAGTGGAGACTGATATAGTGAAACTCCACACAGAATCAGGACAAACAGGTTTATGTCCCCCACGTTTTGTTTTTCTAATTCAAGATTTTCACGCAGTTCCAAGTATCTTGTTAAATTACTCAAATTAAGGAGGAGGAGGAGGGAATGCAGTTGTATGGGAAACTCAGTCTGCCTAGACATCTTTGGGATATTTGGGGTGGCCAAGGTTATACAAAAGCAGATATTCTTGCTCTGATTTTCCTAGAACAGTGGCTGTGATTTGCCCCCTTTCTTTTTCTTCCCTCATTGTCTGCCCTGGGGAGACCCAGTTCAGTTTGTGAGTCCCTCTGTTTTAATTCCTTTTCATTCAGTTACTGATTGTCCTTTGGGTTTTGATGTTTTTGATAGCTGCAGCCTTCTAAAGTATGGAACTCGGCAGAGCCCCCTCTTCTGGGTGAAAGGGCAGCAGATCATCTACATGCTCTTATCCCTCCATACCCCTCAGTTCTAAAGTTTTGATTTTTCATATCTGTCATTTGAGGTCATTTTCTTTCTACCTGGTATATCCTGAGAATTTCCTACGATGAGGGGAGGTGCTTTCGGTCACACACTCTGCTTTTGTTTGCCAGAAGATACCTTTTTTCTGCCTTAATTTTGAAAGATGGTCTTGTTGGGCATAGAAGTCTAGGTTGACCAGTCTTTTTTCTCTTATTATCTTGAAAAAAATTATTGCACTGTCCTCAGCTTCTTTTTGAGTTTTAGGGATTTCTTTTTGATTTAATTTCATTGCAATATTATATGTAACATTTACATTGATCAAAATTCAAACTATAAAACAGTATTCATTTAGAGAAATTTAACTTTCTTCTCTCTTTGTTTTTCTTTCCTTGTGGATAATAAAAAATTTTTTTTAAAAATTGCGGTAGAATACACATAACATGACATTTACCATCTTATTTATTTTTAGGTGGTATTAAGTATATTTCTGTTGTTATGCAGCTATCACCATCCATCATTACTTATCTTCAGAACATCTTATATCTTACAAAACTGAAACTCTGTATTCATTGAATGAAACTTCTTTATTCCCATACTTCCCCCCAACCCCCTGACCCCCTGTATTGCTTTTTGTCTCTGTGATTTTGACTAAGTACCTCATATTAGTGAAATCATTTAGTATTTGTGTTTTTGTGACTGACTTATTTCAGTAAGCACAGTGTCTTCACGGTTCATCCATATTATAGCATATGCAGGAACTTCTTTCCTCTTTAAGTTGCATTCCATTGTCTATTCAGTATATACCCCACATTTTGCTTATTCATCCATCAGATGCTTGGTTTGTTTTCCTGTTTTTTGCTGTTGGGAATAATGCTAATATTGTTGCTGTGAATATGGGTGTACAAATATCTCTTCAAGATATTGTATTCAATTATTTTGGGGTATATATCCAGAAGTAAGATGCTGGGTCATAGGTAAATCTGTCTGTCTGTCTATCTATCTATCTATCTATCTATCTATCTATCTATATTTTTTGTTTTGAGTTGGAGTCTCACTCTGTCACCCAGGCTGGAGTGCAGTGGCCGCTCCTGGCCACCGTAGCCTCGACCTGCTGGGCTCCGGCGATTCTTTCGCGTCAGCCTTCCAAGTAGCTGGAATTACAGGTGCGCGTTACCACACCCGGCTAATTTTTTGATTTATTGTAGAGATGAGGTCTCGCTTGCCCAGGCGGGTCTCGAACCTGCGGGCTCAGGCAGTCCACTCACCTCAGCCTCCCAAGGCGCGGGATTACAGGCTGAGCCACCGAGCCCGGCTTATCTATATATTTTTAAGTTGAGGTTTCACTCTGTTGTCCAGGCTGGAGTGCAATGGCATGATCATGGCTTACCGCAGCCTTGACCTCCTGGGCTCAGATGATGCTCCCATTTCAGCCTCCCAAATGGTTGGGGCTGTAATCATGCACCACCATGCCTAGACAATTTTTTAATTTTTATTTTTGTAGAGATGAAGTCTTACTATGTTGTCCAGGCTGGTCTCGAACTATTGGGCTCAAGCAGTCCTCTTGCCTCAGTCTCCCAAATTGCTGCAATTACAGATGTGATCCAGTGTGCCTGGCTATAAATCTGGTTTTAATTTTTTCAGGAACTACCATAATGTTTTTCACAGCAGCTGTACCATTTTAAATTTCCACGAACAGTGTACAAGGTTTCCAGTTTTTATACAACCTCACCAACATAGGTGCTATGGGTAATCATTTTTATTAGCTTTTTATTTATCCTTTATTATTCATATTTTCAAAAGAAGCATACATATTATGGATATAGGTTTTTCTTTCTTTAACTCAAAGATAGCACATTTTAATATCTTGAGTTTTTCCCCACTTAGCAATATTTCCTAGAGTGTTAGAGATCTTCCTTTCTTTTTGTAGCTGCGTAATATTTTCTATTGATCTTTTTTAAAAAAACAGCTCTAGTAGGTAAGGTATAGTAAAGCACTGTTTATCTGCCAATTATGACTAAAGAATGTAGCCAAAAACCTGAAAGTAAATGAAAAAATGCCGTGATCATCACAGCAGTCTACACACTGAAAATATGTTCACTGTACTTGTAGAATTCTTGTATTCCTTATTCAGATCCATAATAATACATTTCCTGTAGGTTTAACAAATAAGAATTGACAGATAATAGCTTGTTAGGGAAGAAGGGAAAAGAATTAAGAATTCAACATTTGTGATCTACTTAATCATCAGGAAGTAAAAAACAAAAAAAAATTTTTTTTCTTTTTCTTTTTTTTTGAGTTGGAGCCTCACTCCATCGCCCAGGCTAGAGTGCAGTGATGTGCTCACGGCCACCGCAGTGTCGACCTGCTGGGCTCCGGCAGTCCTTCCGCCTCAGCCTTCTGAGTAGCCAGAACTATAGGTGTGTGCTACCACGTCCGGCTAATTTTTGATTTATTGTAGAGATGAAGTCTTACCATGTTACCCAGGCTGGTCTCGAACCCGAGGGCTCCCAAAGTGCTGGAATTACAGGTTAAGCCACCGAGTTCGGCCTAAACAAAATATTTTAACAATACTTTGTTCTGGGCTCATTTACTTTAGGAGAACTATCTTTTGTATTTCCATAGCTCTTGAGGGCATAATTATATATAGTATTGTACAAAAGTTGGTGATCATAGTGATGACCTGAAGTTATTAAGAAGAGTAAGTTTCTTTATAAAGTTAGCCTCTGTTTCAGAGGTCAGGGAAGTATGATTCAGAGGTTTTCATATAAAATAATACAATCAAAAAGAATTTGTGCTTAGCAGGATATACTTCAGTTATCTATGTAGAACACTTCATTTTCTAGTGATGTTTATTTATTCATGATTTCTTTATCATGCCAGTTATTCATTTATTTATGATATATTTATGTGCCAGGAACCATGCTGGACCTTGGGAATAGAGTGGTGAACAAAACTCAGTTCTTCAGAAACTTACTGTCTAATGGAAAGACAGTAAACACATGAATTAAATGATTTAAGATATATTTAATGCTACAAGGAGTACAAGTTAGTTTGAGTATATAAAAGGGGTCTTGGCTAAGTCTGGGTATTGAGGAAACCTAATCCTCTGGAGCTGCATTTAAGTTGGGACTTGAAAGATCATTAGACTTTGTCTGGGCTAAGAGTAACACTATCTCAGTAGAAAGCAGAGTTGGCTTCAAGCAAGAGTTGATCCAGTGGCTCAGTGATGTCACCAAAGATTTGATGCTTTTCTTCCATTTATTCTGCCTTCTGTTCTGTTGCCATTATTTTAAGCCTTGCTCTCTTCATGATCCTTAGTTGGTTAGAAGTAATTTCCAAAGCTGTATATTCCCTGACATATGGCAAGTAGGAAAGAGAGTCTTTTCTCCAACATTCCAGGAAAAGATCTGAGTTCCTCTCAGTTTTGATCATCTTAGGTCATACTCATTAGGGATCAGATGATGTGGCTAGAGGAGTGGAATATGCTGATTGGCTGAGCAAGGGCATGTTCTGCACCTTGTGTTAGGGGTGAAATGTGCTTATTAGAACCACATGAGACCCCAACAGTAATTGAGCTATTTGGAAAGGAATATGTAGAGAATGAATGATAGGTAAGAAGCCAATAAATGTGCATTACAGAGGGTCAGAGCATTCTACATCAAAGAAAGAATTCTGTATAAATGCCCTGAATTAGGAAGGAGCTTGGTGCCTAATGGGATACCGTATGAAAGGCAGTGTAATTAGAGCATGGCAAAGTAGGAAAAGCGTAGTAGATGAGCCTGGAGAGGTAGACTGAGGCCTGGTCATACTGGCAGATAATATGGAAATTACCAAATTTCCAAAGTGGTCCAATCAGTTTAGTCTTGTGAGCAGGGTATGAGAAGAGTTGCCCAAAGTCCTCACCAATATATAGTAAAGTCATTTATTATTTTTAAATTTGAGTAATTCTGATGACTGATTCTGAGTACCTTTTCATGCGATTATTGATTACTGGTCATTTAGATAATCTTTTGTGAAATGCCTATTCAAATTTCCTGCTCATTTTTCTTTCTTTTTTTTTTTGAATTGGAGTCTCACTCTGTCACTCAGACTGGAGTGCAGTGGTCGCTCCTGGCCACTGCAGCTTCGACCTGCTGTGTTCCGGTGATCCTTCTGCCTCAGCCTTCCAAGTAGCAGGAACTACAGGCATGTGCTACCACGCCCAGCTAATTTTTTGATTTATTGTAGAGATGAGGTCTTGCCAAGTTGCCCAGGTGGGTCTCGAACCCGCGGGCTCAGGCAATCCACTCACCTCAGCCTCCCAAAGCATGGGATTACAGGCTGAGCCACCGAGCCCGGCTACCTGCTCATTTTTCTATTGACCCTGTGGCCTTTTTTTTGGACCCAATGTGTTTCTTTTTCTCATTTAGGGAGTTTTCTAGGCCGAGTACAAGACCTTTGGCACCTTTATGCTAATATCTTCTCCTACTCTGTCTCTTGCCTTTTTGTTCTTTTGAGTAGGATTAGTTCTTAATTTTAATGAAGTCTGGTTAATCAGTTTTTTCCTTAATGATTAGTATTTTTTTGCTTCCTGATTAAGAAATCTTTTTCTATCTAAAGATAATGAAAATGTTTCCCTTTATCATTTTTGGTAACTTTTATTTTGTGGTAATTTCAAATTTAACAAAGGTTGCAAGAAGAATATGAGGAATTCCTGTATGTCCTTTGCTAGATTTACCAGTTGCTAATTTTGCCCCTTTTGCTGTATTATATTATCTCTTATCTTTCTATATGTATGAAAGACACATACACACGTCTGTAATCACACACATCCATGCACACATATCTACCTATACACACATACACGCACACATGTAAATGTATGTATGTTACTTTTTTCCCTGAACCATTTGAAAGTATTTGAAGCCAACATACTCCTTTGTCCCTAAATACTTCAGTGTGTATTTCCTAAGAACAAGAACATTCTCTTATATGACCATAATACAATGATCAAAATCTGGATATTTAATATTCATACCATTCCGTAATAAAATCTGCAGTGGATATTCAAAGTTTGTCATTATCTCAATGATGTCTTTTATAGTTATTTTTTTTTCCTTGATTCATTTAGTTGTCAAGTCTCTTTAGTCTCCTTTAATCTGGAACAATTTCTCAACCTTTTTGGGTTGATGTTTCATTATGATTAGATTCAGGTTTCACATTTTTGGCAGAATATCACATGGATGCTGATGTGTCTTTCTCAATATGTCGTATTAGGACATATATAATGTGAATTCGTCCTGCATGTTCACCTTGATCACTTGGTTAATATAGAGTATTGTCAGGCTTTTCTACCCTAAAGTTTCTGTTTTCTTTTTTGAATTTAGTAATTTGGGGAGAAATACTTTGAGGCTATGTAAATATACCGAACATCAAACTTTAAAATCTATTGATGATAACATTTATTAATTAAAGATCTGTGAGGAAAGGTTTACATTCATTCCAGCCATCTGTCTGTCTGGACTCTTTGATTTTATATTTTATTTAATGTTGTACTCTATTACTATCATTATTTATTTTGATGCTCAAATATTCCCAGATCTAGCCAGGGGAAACCTTCAAGCTGGCTCTTGGGTCTTTTTGATGTGTCCCTATATTCTTTGAGCATTTCTATATTTTTATAGTGTAACAAGCTGCTCCAGGTTCATCATATACTTTCCCTGTCTGATTCTTTTTCTCATGTGACTACAGACTAGGACCTTTAGTATAATGTTGAATGGAAGTGGTGATGGTAGACATCTTTGTCTCTCTTAGTATTATACCATTAAATATGATATTTGCTGTAGTCAGCTAAGAATTTTTATTATGGATGGGTGTTGAATTTTGTCACAGGCTTTTTAAAAAATCTTTTGAACATAAGGCTTTTCCCCTTTATTCTGTTAATATGGTGAGTTACATTCGTTTATTTGAAAATGTTAAACCAGCCTCAAATTCTTTTTGTTTTTTTGAGTTGAAGTCTCTGTCGCCTAGGCTGGAGTATAGTGGCATGCTTATGGCCACTGTAGCCCCAACCTGCTGGGCTCAGGTGATCCTTCCATCTCAGCCTTCCAAGCAGCTGGAATCACAGGTGTGTGCCACCATGCCTGGCTAATTTTTTGATTTTTTTTGTAGAGATGAGGTCTCACCAATTGCCTAGGCTAGTCTAGAACCCTGGGCGCAGGCAATCCTCTTGCCTCTACCTCCCAAGGTACTGGGATTACAGGTGTGAGCCACTGTGCTCTGCTCAGCTTAGCATTCTTGAAATAAACCGAACTTGGTTGTGATGTCTTGTTCTGGGTTCACTTTGCAAGTATGTTTATGTGTATAGAAACAGACATGGGCCGGGCGTGGTGGCTCAAGCCTGTAATCCCAGCACTTTGAGAAGCCGAGGTGAGAGGATTGCCTGAGCCCAGGGATTCGGGACCAGCCTGGGTAACTTGGTGAGACCTCCTCTCTACAATACATCAAAAAATTAGCCAGGTGTGTAGCTTGCACCTGTATTTCTGGCTACTTAGAAGGCTGAGGTGGAAGGATTGATTGCCTGAGCCCAGCATGTTGACGCTGGGGTGGCTGTGAGTGTGCCACTGCACTCCAATCTGGGTGACAGTGAGACTCTGACTCAAAAAAACAAAACAAAACAAAAAACAGAGATATACACACCTATGTGTGTATATTCTTATGCACATACATATACATATGATTTTCACATTTTTACTTTTGAAAGACATTGAGCTATAATTTGCCTTTATTGTTTTATGGACTTCTGATATAAGAATTTTCTAGTCCTCATAAAATGAGTTGAGGTGAGTGTGTGTGTGTGTGTTTGAGTTAAAATCTCAATTCTGTTGCCCAGGCTGTAGCACAATCAGGGCTCACCACAGCGTTGACCTCCTGGGATCAGGAAATCTTTGGCCTCAGACTCCTGAGTAGTTGGGTACAGGCATGTGCCACCAAGCCTGGCTAATTTTTTGATTTTTTTGTAGAGCTGAGGTCTTGTTGTCTCGAACTTCTGGGCTCAAGCAGCTGAGGTCAGGTTGATCTTGAACTTCTGGGCTCAAGCAGTCCTTCCTCCTCAGCCTCCCACAGTGGTGAGATTACAGGCATGATCCAGAGCACCTGGCTATGATGTGTTTTTCTTTTTTATTCTTTGTAAGTATTTAATGTAATTTGTTGCTTAAATGATTAGGAGAATTCTTCAGGGAAATTCATCTGGGCTTGGGCTTTCTCTGGTGGAATTCAGTTTCTTCAATAACTATTCAGATTTTCTGTTTACTTTTATGCCAAGGTTTGGTCAATTGTGATTTTCAAGGAATTTTCTGTTTCATAGAAATTTACAAATTGATATTTATAATATGTATCCCTTTTAAATCTTTCTTATGTATGGAGGTTGTAGGTTCTGTAGTGTTATTCTTTTTTATTTCTGGTATTGATTATTTTTGCCTCCTCTCATTTTAATTTGATTGCTCTTGCCATGGGGTATATAAATTTCATTAGCGTTTTTAAATGACCCACTTTTGGTTTTGTTGGTTTTTCTCTATCATAAGTTGGGCTTGTGTTTTATTGACTTTTGCTGTTTATTATTTTCTTTTTTTTTGAGTTGGAGTCTCACTCTGTCGCCCAGACTGGAGTGTAGTGACCTGCTGGGCCCCGGCGATCCTTCTGCCTCAGCCTTCTAAGTAACCGGAATTACAGGCATGCGCTACCACGCCCGGCTGGTTTTTTGATTTATTGTAGAGAAGAGGTCTTGCCAAGTTGCCCAGACGGGTCTCGAACCCGCGGGCTCAGGCAATCCACTCACCTCAGCCTCCCAAAGCGTGGGATTACAGGCTGAGCCACCAAGCCCAGCTGCTGTTTATTATTTTCTTTCTTCTTTGGATTTAGTATGCTATTCTTCTAGCTTTTGGAAATAGAGTCTTAGATTATTGATTTTTAGCTTGTTTTCTTTCTAACATGCATGTAGAGTTTCCTTTACGTGCTATAGTTTCATTGTCATTCAATTGAAAATACTTTACAATTGTGATTTCTTACTTTACTTACTTTATAGTTGTGATATTTTACTTTACAATTGTGATTTCCATTGTGATTTCTTCTTTGATTCATGAATTATTTAGAATTGTATTGCTTAATTTCCAAGCACATGGGAATTATTCAGGTTATATCTCTTTGTACTTTCTATACTTGGAAATTTAGTGAGAACTGAGTTATGACTCAAGATATTGACAGTTTGGAAAACTCCATATACTTGAAAAGAAGGTGTGTTTGCCACTGTTGAATGCTGGGTTCTGGATATGTCAGTATGTCAGACGTTAATTGTGTCGTTCAGGTCTTTTGTTGCTAAATTTTTTTGTCTGCCTGTTCTGCCAGCTTCTGAAAGAGTGTCTCAAAGTCTTTGACAATAATTGTGTGCTTTTCTATTTTAATTTCTCTTGCATGTTATTCGATGCATCCACATTTGAAATGATTATGTTTTCCTGGCTGATTGAACCCTTTAATATTATGAAGTATGTATCACTCTTTATCTTTGGCAGTATTTCTTGCTTTAAAGTCTACTTTGCTTGATATTGGTATAACTGTTGTTCTTTTGGTTAATGTTTGTTTACATTGTGCATTCTTTCCATCATCCTCTTATTCTTCAGGTGTGTCTCTTAGTAATATGTAATTAGATATTCAGTATAAAATTTTTCTAATTACTGTATTTTATCCTTTATGTTTAATATTATTGTTGACATTTTTAGGTTTAAACCTGCCATGTTGATATTTATTTCCCAATTTGACCCAATTTCTATTTGATCATTTTTCTCTCTGCTTTCTTACTTGCTCAGATGTTTTTAATTTCATTTTTTTTGTCTATTACCTTGTTACTTATATATTATTCTATTATGCTTTTAGTGAGTATCCTAGAGATTACAGCATTCCTCTTGATTATTGGAGTCTATTATAAATTACTACTTTGATCACTTCCTGGACAATATAAAGGCCTTATAATACATTTAATTCTGTTTACTTTCCTTCCACCTTCTGTGTCATGCACTTTGTTTTGCATAATTTCATAATAGTATTTTGTTTAGTCCGTATACTCTTACCTGTATTTTTTACCCTCTCTGGTATTCTTCATTCATTCTTTTGATGATATGCTTCATCTAGGATTCTTCCTAGAAAATTTCCTTTAGTATTTATTTTAGTGCAATAAATTTGGTAATACCTTTTCTTAGAGTTTGTGTGTCTGTGATATTTTTATTTTGCCTTCATTTTTGAAGGATATTTTGACAGGTAAATGATCTAGCTTTGCAGGCAGTAATTTTCCTTCAACACCCTAAAGCTGTTTCACTGTTTACTGGCATTTATCATTTCTGTTGAAAGTCAGCTGAGAGTTTTATTGTCACTTCTTCAAAGGTAAAGAGTTTTTATCCCCTTTGTACATTCTTAAACTTTTCTCTTTGTTTCAGGTTTTCATCAGTTTTTCTATGATGTACTTAGGTGTGGTTTTCTTTTCTTTAAAGTTTTAAAGCAAAGTTTATTAGAGAAAGAAGAGAGAAAAGAAAGAGAGACATGCCAGAGCTGGCACGGGGGAAAGAAACCACTTGGTTTTCTTTGTATTTATCCTGCTTGGGGGTTTTACAACTGCTGGGAAAATTGGGCTGATATCTTTTGTCAGTTTTAAAGCCATTCCCTTTCAAATATTTTTTTTCTGCCCAGTCTTGTTCTTTCATTCAAGGTCTCCAATTGTACCATCTAAGACCTTTTTGCTGTGTTCTGTGTATCTCTTATTTTCTCTTCTGTATTATATTCTTTTTTTGTGTGTGCTTTTATGAAGATATATTTCAGTTTACTAATCCTTTCTTCCGCTGTATCTAATTTGTGGCTAAACCCATTTATTGAGCTCATAACTTCAGTAATTTTTTAATTTCACTTCTAAAATAACCATTTGAATTCCATTTTGTCATTTTTTAAAAAGCTTTTTATTTTAAAGATGTGGGGTACAGTTCAAGGTTAGGTCATTATGCAGATACCCTTATTGATGAGGTGTCCTCCCCCCCCCCCCAGCCCACAGCTTCCCACTACTGCCAATCCCACTCCCCCTTCCCTGGCAGTTGCCCACTACTGCCAATCCCTTTCT
>CAUYQG010087707.1:0-10099 GCA_963574415.1 Tarsius wallacei
CTACCACGCCCAGCTAATTTTTTGATTTATTGTAGAGATGAGGTCTCGCCTGCCCAGGTGGGTCTCGAACCCGCGGGCTCAGGCAATCCACTCACCTCAGCCTCCCAAAGGCGCGGGATTACAGGCTGAGCCACCGAGCCCGGCTTATTCTTTATTTTATACTGGAGTTTTGAAGAAAGTGCATGATTAGCGTGTATTCCTTGGGGTAAAAAGTGAGTCAGTGGACAGTTCTATAACTGGGTATAGACGGTCTCAGGGTGTTGAACAAAGGGATACAGAAGATTCTTAGTCTTCTATTTTCTAAGTCCCTCAGAATATTTTTAGTTGACCTGTCATCTTCAGCTTAGAGTCATAGGAGAGACTTTACTTCATTTGGTTTCATCACCAGGTGAGCAAAGATAGTTGGTTGTGATTGTGACACCATAGAAAGGGATCACTGGTGAGTGGCATCCTTCTTGTATTGGCTGGACTGCAACCCGTGCACTATGATGATGGGGGGCTGGCACCACAAGTCTGTATGTTCATCTCCCTGACATCATCCTACCGCTCAGACTTCCCTTTCCATTTCTAGGGTTTTATTCTCTTTTTATTATGTAGTGTATATTTTTATAAGTTTTCTTTAAATTTGTTCATCTGTCCCTACATATGTATATAAATTATTTGGGAATATTTTCTGTATCTCAAAGTGCTGTTCCAGACTTCCTAGACCTCTCTCCTGCTTGGGACTCCCTCTTTTTGTTCCTGAAAAAAGCAATCAGGCTTTAACTTCATAAGTTGAACCTCATGAATATGCATCCAGGAACATCAGCATTGTTGGAAATGGCAGTATCTCCTTTTTTAAGGCTGCATGAATGATGCTCCATTTGTGTGCATCCCACAATTTCTGTATCCATTCATCTGTCGATGGATACTTAAGAGGATGTCATGCTAAATGAATAAACCTGACACAGAAAGAAAAATACTGCAGGATATCACTTATGTGTGAATCGAAAAAAATTCCAATAACAGGGGGCGGGGGAGGGGGAGAAATGGGTCAAAGGTATACATTTGTAGTGAGATAAGACAAATAAGTCTAGACAGATAAATTCTCATGGCCAGCATGAGAACCACAATTAATAATGTTGTTTTACATACTAAGAATGTGCTGAAAGAGTAGGTTTTGTTAAAGAGTAGTTACTCTTACCACACACACATGCGTGTATGTGCACTAAGGGTAACTATGGGAAGTGGGAGAAGTGTAAATTTGACTGTAGCAATCATTTCACTGTGCATATCAAAATATCATATTGTACACCGTAAATATATGCAATAAAAATAACAATATGCCATCCAATTGTGTTTTTCTAATATCTTTCAGGCTGAGATTAAGAATAAAAAAGTGTTTTCTTTTTTTTTTTTTGAGTTGGAGTCTCACTCTGTCGCCCAGACTGGAGTGCAGTGGCACACTCCCAGCCTCGACCTGCTGGGCTCAGGCAATCCTCTCACCTCAGTCTTCCAAGTAGCCAGAACTACAGGCGCATGCTACCGTGCCCAGCTAATTTTTTTATTTATTGTAGAGATGAGGTCTCGCCAAGTTGCCTGGGTGGGTCTTGAACCCACAGGCTCAGGCAATCCACTCGCCTCGGCCTCCCAAAGTGCTGGGATTATAGACTGAGCCACTGAGCCCAGCCAAAAAGTGTTTTCTTAAAGGACGAATGTATTTTCTTTGACTTTTAAGACATACTTATGTGTCAATAAGGACCACAGACACATCTTGGTATCCACATATTAATATAAATGTAAATAGAGTGCACATATGTATTTAGAATTCTGTTATTTGGCATGATTAGGATAGGTGGGGTATTCTGTTTGGCTGATTATTCTGGTTAATCATAAATTGCTTTTTATGCTATCTAAAAAACTTTCGAACTTCACAGCAACTTGGATGGATTTAGAGTCTATGATACTCAGTGATCTATCACAGAGACAAAGAACTGAGTACCACATGTTCTCACTTATAAGTGGACCCTGAGCAATGATCATAGTACTACAAGAAAGGGATTGGCAGAAGCGAGACACTGCTAGGGGAGGTGGGGGGAAGGGGGCACACTTCATCAATGAGGGTACCTGATCTCAAACCAGGTGAAGTGGGGACCAAAGTGAGGTCCAAACTTTACCTGTACCCTGACCGTTTGTATACCTAACCCTGAATTTGTACCCCACATCTTTAAAATAAAAATAAAAATAAAATAAAATAAAACATTTTCAATTAGAACAGGAACACAGTAAAACATCTAACTCTAAAGTCTGACTGTGTATAATTGCCTCTTTCTTTTAAATTCAGGAGGTACTTCAGTCTTGGAATGATGGCACAAAGCTATGCCAATATCCTAGAGATAAACTAGCTAATTTTGAACTTTCTGTTAGGGAAATATATACCAGAAATTGAAAATGTGTGTGGTTTTGGGGATGTGTTTTATACTAATGACATGATGCTTGAACATTTTAAAATTTGGTGCCAAATTTTAAAAATAGGGAGAGTTCATGTAAAAATCTAGATTTCAGTTTCTCTTCAGTTTCAGTTTTTCACCATACTGTACACCTTAAATATATACATTAAAACACAGTTTGATGGCACTGGGCCAGGGTTCCATAGGCTCTGCTGGTCTCTCTCACAATGACAACACCTGCCAGTTCGCTGCTGGCATTTGAGAGCACAACTCCTGAAACACACCTTACTAGTTTATTGCAAATTCTTAACAAGCAATGGTTAAATTATTAAGCTAATCCTGATTTTGCATCTATTTGGTGCCTTTTATTTTTCAAAACAGTTTTAAATCCATGAGCTCTTGTTGCAGCCCCGAGGGACAGCCAGAGACATAGCATTGCACCCATGTCCCAGATGGAAAGGTTAATGATTCCTGGACAGGAGACGGCACCCTCTCCATTCAAGGGCCTCTAACTCTCTTCAGGAAGCAGTTTGGAGCTTGTCATTTAAGAATTTATAAGAGCTCTTTTTAGGTAATATACTTTTTTTTTGCAAAATGGAAATATATTTACTGTTTTTGTTTCTGATTATATAAGCAATTCATTCTCAATGTTAAAAGTTTAACAAATACAGAAATGTATAAAAAGAAAGTAGAAATTACCCAAAGTATCTTCGTACGGGAATAATCACTGTTAATGTTGGTGAACTCACTTCAAAACATCTCCCTGAGCACATGAGAAGATGTTTGTAGTTGTATAAGTGTAAGTACATGGTAAATAGTCATGGTGCAGTTTGGTGATCTGTTTTTGTTTTTTTTTTGACTCAGGAATATATCACAGAGGGTTTCCTGCATCTGTACATAGTTATTTTTAAAGTAACATAGCATTTCATTTTAGGTACATACAGAGGTATCTTTAACCAGTCCTCCATAGTTGGTCATTTAAGTTGCTTCCATTTTTTCCACTATAAACAGTGATGGACATTGAACATTCTGGTATATGTATCTTTGTCTGCTTGTTCAATGAACTCATGATGGCAAACTGCTAGTTTGAAACTGTGTTCCCGTGTACATTTTAACCAAATGTCCTTCCAAAGGTCACGTGAGTGCTTGGATTTGAGGGACAAGTTCCTATTGATAGTGTCTTAGTGTCTCCAAGTGCAAGCTGTATGACTCTAGGTGTTAAAAAAAAATCTCAACAGCCTTTATTGGCTACCTTTTTTATTTTCAAAATTTCTATATATTTAGGGGGGACAAGTGCAGGTTTCTTATATGCATATACTGGTCGTGGTGAAGTCTGGGTTTTTAGTGTACCCGTCACCTGGATGGTGAACATTGTATCCCACTGGCTATCTTTCATGTGCACCGAGAAATACTGCACTGGAGAAATAAAGGCACATGAAACACAGTTCTGGCCCTTCTTGAGCTCAACGGCTGGTGGAACATCCTTGTGTGTCTGTGTGTGCATGGGTGCACATGAGCATCTACACCCCTTCCCCACAATTAACTATATGGTCAGCGCAAACTTCCAGGTGAATGAGTCAGAAGGCAAAATGGATAATTATGTCTGGGAGAGTCTGAGGCGACAGCAATCCTGCTACACCTTGAAGGATGAAGAGGATCACACCAAGCAGGGATGGAGGATGGCATTTTGAGAGAGACCCTGGGAGATCCAGCCAGTTCCAAGGTTTTGGGATGAGTTGGGCATCGTGGTGAGGCTGGATCCCAGTGCTGAGAAGCTGGGACCCTTCTTGAAGAATGAGTTTGCAGAGTCTCCTTTGCCTTATCTTCCTCACTGGTGGATAATTATTTTGCCTGTGTCACAGGATTGAAGGGTTAAAAAAAAAGACTGGTGAATGTAAGGTGCTTCAAATGGTGTCTGCACACGCTGAGGGTCCCACAGATGTTGTTATGGTGGTTTTCCTCACCCGCTGTCCTCAGTCTCATCTTGGCTCTCCTTCCTGCCTCTGACCTTCTGAACAACAGCTCAGGGCCCTCCTTGGGCAGTTCTGGCATTCAGTCCTGTAGGTGAGCCACCTGGCCCAGCTCTAGCCCCATGGCTAACCTGAGAATTCCAGCTTCAGAGGTGGAGGGGCGGGGGGAAGAGGCTCACACTCTTTGGTTTCAATATTTGCCCTCTGTAAAGTCTGTTTCTGTGCTGAGGACTCTTGGCCATCAAGCTGGCCTTCTAATTTGGAAATGTGGAAAAGCCATATAATTTCAAATATTTTCCATGAAGTGCTGTAAATTTCTAGGCCCAGGCAATAGTGCTGTCTCAGGGTGATGAAATGGAAAAACACATTGGTGTGGGACACTTTGTTTTGCCACAAGCCTCAGCTGTGCCATTTTTGACAAACCCTTCACGTGTTCCTGGGCCTTGGCTTCACAATGATATTGATGATGGTGATGATGATGGTGAGAGGAAGAGTACCTACCACAGTGACAAAGCCATGTGCCAGGCTCTTGGTACACATTACTTAATCTTATTTCATCCTCACAACAACTCTATGGGGTTGGTATTATGATCCCCACTTTTCAAATGAACAAACTATGCCCCAAAGACAGCAACTTGTTTCAGATCCTGTAACTGGTGAGTGTCAAAGCCAAGTTCAAGCCCAGGACTATCAAAATCTAAGTGTCAGTGATCCTCATGACTTTCTTCCTGTGCTTTTTCTTCTGGGAAAATGAAGACACATGGTGGGATGACCTTGAAGGATGCTCTAACCTGTCAACTTCATGGTCTATGGAGGCGTCTCCCTTTCCCCCAAGGTTGTTGATGTTATTGAACCTAATGTAAGATCTTTGTCACAAACATGCTGTTCCAGCCCACCTGGCAGAGCAGCCAGTGTGCACTGAGTGTGGAAAATTGGTGTCATGGGCATCTATATTTATTCCACCCGGGGGTAGGAGGGGTGGAGCGGACAGTGCCTGCCCATGCTCCCTGATGCCAGGTGGGATTAAATTCATCATTTGATCTAGGGAGGTTTTGTTGCTTTAGCCACACCTTCTGAGCTATTGGCTTTTTATAGACAAGAGAGCAGGCAAAGTGGCTTCACAGGTGCCCTGGGGCCAGCTCAGATGCAGGAAGGACACTGGCTCCAAGTTACCCAGGTTGTTGTTCAATGTGTTGACCAACCTGGTGAAGAGAGGTCAGTAGCCGCCGCTCTCCCTGGCAGGGCAGAGACAGTCATTGGCCTGAGCAGGGTGGGTTTCACCGCTTTGTCAGAGAGGGACTGCTTGACAAGAGGATCTTCATCCCAGGCCTCAGGATTCATAGACCTGAGCTGGAGTCCAGGAGATACCACACAGCTGAGTAAAGTAACCCGGGTGTAGATGAGCCTCCCAAAGGAAGAAGGTGTTTCACACTCTCAGAATGTCATTGGGGCTAATTGCACTTCCTTCATTTCTTTTCTAGACATGTTTATTTTTTATAATTAAAAAAATTTTTTTAAGAGACAGGGTCTTGCTATGTTGCCCAGGCTGGCCTCCAACTCCTGGGCCCAAGTAATACTCCCACCTTAGCCTCCTGAATAACTGGGACTACAAGTGTGCACAACTGTGTCCATCTTACCTCATTTCTTAAGTTGAGGTGGAATATGCATATGCAAAGTATAACTTTTGTGGTAAAATATGCATCACATAATATTTGTCATTTTAACCACTTGTAAGTACACAATTCAGTCTGGTTGTGGTGACTTACACCTATAATGCTAGCACTTTGAGAGGCAGAGGCAGGAGGACTCCTTGAGCCCAAGAGTTTGAGACCATCCTTGTCTCTACAAAAAATAAAAAAAAATAAGCTGGATGTGGTGGTACATGCCTATAGTCCCAGCTGCTTGGAGGCTGAGACAGAAGGATCACTTGAGCCCAGGAGGTTGAGGCTGAGGTGAGCCATGATTGTGCCATTGCACTCCAGCCTAGGTGACAGAGTGAGATCCTGACTAAAAAAAAAATTTGCTATGTTGTGTAGTCATCACCATTATCTATATCTAATTTTCCCCATTATCTTCAACAAAATCTTTACTCCCTAAACAGTAACTCCTGTGCTCCCTTCCCTGATAACCTCTGTCTCACTTTCTACCTCTGAATTTGCCTGTTCTAGGTATCTCGCACAAATGGAATCATGCAGTATTGGTCCTGCCTCTGGCTTATTTCACTTAATATTTTCAAGAGCTATCTGTGTTGCAGCATAGATCAAAATTTCCTTTCTTTTCATGGTTGAATAATATACCATTGTATGCCTGGACATCTTGTTCATCCATTCATTTTTGATGGACAAATGAGTCTTTTCCACCTTTGGCTATTGTGATGATATGTCTAGGAGTGGGATTGCTGGGTAGAGTGTACCAATCTTCAGTGCACAGCTTGATGGCTTTTTCATGTGTTTACACCTGTGCAACCAATACTCAGACCAAGGTATAGCATATTTCTGTTATCCCAGAAGGTTCCCTTAGGCCCTTCTACAGCTAGCCCTTGCCCCTTCTCCTAAGGGGACCATAATTCTTCCATGTTCTCAGCCTCTGGCCCCTTCACTGGCTGGGCTTGGAGACTCATGGAGGATTAGAGAGGTGCACACACACACACACACACACACACACACACACACACACACACACCCCTGGCCTTTCTGTAACCTTGTGGTTCAAAGAAAAGTCTGTATTTTCTTTTCTTTTTTTTGAGTCAGAGTCTCACTCTGTCACCCAGGCTGGAGTGCAGTGTCATGCTCACGGCCACTCCAGCGTCAACCCACTGGGCTCAGGCGATCCTTTCGTCTCAGCCTTCCAAGTAGCCGGAACTACAGGCACGCGCTACCACGCCCAGCTATTTTTTAAAATATATTGTAGAGATGAGGTCTCATTAAGTTGCCTGGTCTCAGGCAATCCTCTGACCTCGGCCTCCCAAAATGCTGGGATTACAGGCTTGAGTCACCGCACCAGGTCTTGAAAAGTCTATATTTTCATGTGGGCTTTTTTGGTTCTTTCTTCTGAGATAGTTTTAGGGGATGCAGTGATTCCTGACTCCTGAGCTTACTGAGGAGATTTGCATATCCAAGAAAGTAACCTCCAACCAGACTGGAGTTTGAATTTCTGGGTCTTGAACTGTGATGTTAATAAGAAGCGAGCCACTGGAATGAAGGGGTCCCTCTTGTAAGAGGAGAATTCTTGTGGCCGCTTCTTACAGGGCACTGGTTAGTCAGCAGATGTTGGGGGCAGAGGTCTTGGAAGCTTCTGGGTGCTGGAACTGGAGAGGAGCCCTTAGGAGATCTCTCCTGATCTCCTCAGGTTGGCCAAACCTCAGGCTTAGTGACTCATAAAAGCCCCTTAATGGAGGGGGCTTGTGAAGAAGACAGGAGAGCAAGACAGGCACCAGAAAGCTGCTGGGGACTGAGGTGGCCCTGGGGTTGGGACCCTCCCTATTTCTCACGGTGCCTCTGTTTTTTGCAAAGTGTCTGCCCTTACCCCCACTGCTGTCTAGCCTTCCTCCTCTTCTGTGGCCCTCTTCTCTGATACTTCCGTTTAATTCCAGTGTGGACATCAGCATGGTTGGATTCACCACGGGCCTCTACTACACAACTCTCCTTGCCAGCACCCTTCTGCTTAGCCTCTACTCTCTGCTACCCCACCCCCTCAGTGCTCAACCTTCAGATTCCTACTGCAGGAAGCGTGCTTGGATCAGCATCTCTTCTCATCCAAGTCGGCCCAGAAGAAACTACTTAGCTTTGTGCAAGCCCTTTTCCTCCAGGCATTTTGTCGACTATATTCATCACGCTGCCCTCTGGGTATTATTCCCACTCTGCAGTGGAGGCAGCTGAAGCCAGGGAAGTCAGGTGATGTGCCCAGTCATGTTGATAGATGAGGCTGGATGTGGATGGTGGTGGTTAGAGGCAGTGGATGAGGTGAGTGGAGTAAATAGGGAATGGGGTGGGGATTTAGGACAAAGTAGAGGGCAGCTTTATTCTCATTATAATTATTTCCTTCTTGTCATGTGTTGCACAAGTCCCTCCCACCTCTGGACTCCCATGGCTCTCAGTGAGTTCTCCAAGATTGGTGCCCATCACTCCCTGCCTTCCAGTGTAGTGACTGATGTATGTGAACATTCCTGTTCCTCCGTGTCCTCACCAATACTTGATATGGTCAATTTACAAAATTTTAGCCCTTCTAACTGGTAGTGAGCCCCTCTAATTCCTCACATTGAGCTGATTCAATGTGCTTAAATTTGTTTCCTGCATGTGTTTACTCCAGCACTTGTCTTTCATTTTAGATGATGATGATGATGATGATGATGACGGCGACAACAATGACAATGGCTCAAAGTAGGGTGACGATGCATGAAATCAGTAAGATGTTGTGTTAGGAATATCTCCATTGCCTATGACAGTACTCTCAGCTCCAGCTGAACTAATCATTAAAGGGAACTTGTTGATTTATTCAAATGAACTGACTGGGGGACTTCAGGAGCCTCTCGATCCAGAAATAACATAATCTAGATTTTAAAAAATTTAGCTGTATTTCCTCTCACTTGATTCCAGTCACATACAGATTCTCTCCCCATCGTCCCAAGATGTTCCTGATGGTCCCCAGGGATAGGTACAGTGCTTCTAATTTATAACTAGCAGGGAAGAGAATATTCCTTTCTTCAACTGTTCAATAAAATCTTGGGTGTTGCGATTATGGACCCATTTGGAGGCTGAAATGAGAGTCCCAGGCAGCCACCAAGAGACAGAGGATACACGCTGGGCAGCCCAGTGCAGGCCACATCCACTGAGGACACGGTGTGGAGCTGGACTGGATCTCTGTTCTTTTGCCCACTCAGCATGCAGCTGCCCAGGAAGAGGGCACCTCTTGAACCCAAGGCTCAGCTGGGGCCATGCCTGAGTCAGGGAAACGGCTTGCTCTGTCTGGCTTGCTGAACTGCTGCTCATGCCTGAGACCCAGCCAGGAAGCCCAGGCAAGCCCAGCGTAGAATCTTCCCCATGCACCCATTTCTTCCAACTCAGTCTCTTCTGGCAATGCAATTGCTCCAGCTTCCAGGTTAAGGCCTTTAGGATGTGATTTTACAACCAGCCTTCCCTTCAATTGTCACTGAACCGTGGATCGTCCGTGGCTGAGGCTTTAAATTCAGAGCTTCATGAGCACTCTCTGACCTCTTGTGACTTCACAGCCTACCTCAGGCTCCCAAGGTAGCCTCGCTCCTGGGAGTTCCCCTCACTTCTGACTCTTTACAGCCCAGCCAGCCTCTCACTCTTAGGAACTCTTTGTCTTGGGTCTTTTCCCTGGGTCTATTGCTCTTTTTCTTTCTCTTTTCTTTTGTTTCATCCACTCTCTTTTTCGCTCTGTCACCTCTTTTCTTTCTCTGGGCAGCCGACGAGATGGAGGACCTGCATTTTTTTCTCGGTTTTATTTCAAGATTTCTCATTACCAATGACTGTTACTCTTATTTTATTTTATTTTATTTTTGAGTTGGAGTCTCACTCTGTCGCCCAGACTGGAGTGCAGTGGCCGCTCCCGGCCACCACAGCCTCGACCTGCTGGGCTCTGGCGATCCTTCCGCCTCAGCCTTCCAAGTAGCTGAAACTACAGGCGCGCGCTACCACGCCCGGCTGATTTTTTGATTTATTGTAGAGATGAGGTCTC
>CAUYQG010087712.1:0-32141 GCA_963574415.1 Tarsius wallacei
GTATCCAAATATGAAAAGAGGCAGTCAAGTTATCTCTCTTTGCTGATGATATGATCCTATACCTTGAAAATCCAAGAGAATCTGTCAAAAACCTGCTTGCACTGATAAAGGACTTTGGCAAAGTCACAGGGTACAAAATAAATGTGCAAAAAACAGTTGCATTCCTATACACCAACAATAAACAAGCAGAGACTCAAATTTAAAGCACAATCCATTCATAATAGCCACCAAAAAACATAAAATAAAATACCTTGGCATCTTCCTAACCAGAAAAGTGAATGACATTTTCAATGAGAACTATAAAACACTGCTCAAAGAAATTCAAGAAGACACAAACAAATGAAAGAATATTCCATGCTTATGACTAGGAAGAATCAACATTGTTAAAATGTCTAGCCTACCAAAGGCAATCTACAGATTCAACGCAATACCCATTAAGTTACCAATGTCATTCTTCTCAGACCTGGAAATGACAATATAGAAATTCACATGGAAACATAAATGACTGTGAATAGCCAAAACAATTCTTAGCAAAAGAAACAAAGCAGGAGGTATCACACTTCGGACTTCAAACTTTACTATAAGGCTACAGTAATCAAAACAGCCTGGTGTTGGTACAAGAACAGGCACATAGACCAATGAAACAGCATAGAGATTCTGGAAGCAAAGTCTTAATTTCTCAACCAACTCACCTTTGACAAAGCCTCCAACAACAACCATTGGGTTATAATTCAGTAAATGGTACTGTGAAAATTGGCTGATCACATGCAGAAGATTGAATCAGGACCCCTACCTAACACCATACACAAAAATTAACTCTAAATGGATCAATGATCTAAATGTAAAACCTCAAACTATAAGAATCTTAGAAAACACGGGACACACCCTTATGGAAATTGGAACTGGCAACAATTCCCATTCAGAACCCTATATGCCCACACCTTAAGAAGTAAGATAGACAAGTGAGACCTATCAAACTAACGAGCTCCTGCAAAGCAAAAGAAACCATCAGAAGAGCAGGGATACAGCCCACAGAATGGGAAAAAAATACTTGCCAACTCTTTATCTGACAAAGGCCTAACATCTAGGATTTACAACGAACTGAAACATGCCGAAAGGAAAAAAACAAACAGCCCCATTAAAAAGTGGGCAAAATACATGAATAGTCACTTCTCAAAAGAAGAAATATGGTCAGCCAATAGACACATGAAACAGTGCTCAGCCTCACTCATCATTAGAGAAATACAAATCAAAACCACATTGAGATATCACCTAACCCCAATAAGAATGACCATCATTAATAAAGCAAACAACATCAGATGCTGGAGAGAATACGGAGAAAAAGGAATGCTTCTACTACACTGCTGGTGTGAATGCAAACTTGTGCAACCTCTCTGGACGACAGTGTGGTGATTTCTAGAAATAACTAGAAATTGTCCATCCATATTATCCAGAAATTCCCCCTTTGGGAATATCTCTGGAAAAATTAAAATCATTCTGCAAAAAACACATGTTTGTTGCAGGTCTATTCACAATAGCAAAAATGTGGAACCATGTTGTCCATTGAAGCTGGACTGGATAAAAAAAATGTGATACATATACACAATGGAATATTACACAGCCTTAAAGAAGGACAAATATATGAACTTTGCAGCAACTTGGATGGATTTAGTCGATCATACTCAGTGAACTCTCACAGAAACAAAGAACAGAGTAGCGTATGTTTTCACTCATAAGTATACTTTGAGCAATTATAACACTATAAGAAAGGGATTGGCAGTAGTGAGAAACTGTTAGGGTGTATGGGGGGATGGGATTTGCTGTTGAGGGAACCTGCTAGGGGAGGGAAGGAAATACCTCATCAACAAGGGTTCGTGCATAATCAACATTTATATATCTAACCCTGAATTGTACCCCTCATCATTATAATAAAAAAAGAAGAAAATAGGGGAAAAACATGTAATATAAATGTAGAAAATACATAACTGTTTCTAATTTGTAACTGGATCATAATAAATTAAACTAACAGGTTGAAGACTATGAGATCAAAACTTTCTGTTTAATTAAAAGTAAATTTCTTACTGAAATACCCAACCTGCAAGTTAATGAGGATGGCATATAAATGACCAATACTCAGTCTCCAAAAGCAATTTGAGTAGTCAGACTCTGTAGTCAAATTTTACCTCAAAGCAAAAAAAAAAAAAAAAAATCTACAAAAAGTCACATTTAGAGAGTCTGTATTTAATAAGAACATTAAAATTTAAATATCCCTGATGATGATTCAAATCATTACGTTTTAGAAAACTCCAAGCCCTGCGATTGCAAATTTGTCAAGGCAATTTAGCAAAACACACCAGAAACCTGTTAAATAGATTATTTTATTGTGCCAATGTTTTATTAGCTTAACAGTTCTATTTATTTAAGAGGACCCTGCAGCCTTCTAAAATACATTTTATTTGGTACACATGATGCAGCTATTTAGGAGAATTTGCATACTGGCATCAACTTCTATGTGGTACCTCAGGAATTAGCATTTTACTCCATTATACAATTTCTGTGAATAATTTAGGACAGTGCTAGGTAGGCATGTAAGACTGAATTTGCCTTGGGCCATTACTTAGAATGAGCCACACTATGAGGTTAAGGGCATAGTCCTCCAGACTGTCAATTCTTTCAGTGATATTTAAATTAAAGTTTTATTAAACACAGAATCTTTCAATAAAGTATTGCCAGAATGGTTTATGCTTTAAAGTAAAATTGCTGTTATTCAATCCACATCTTATTTTTCAAAATTTCATTAGTTAGAATTCTCTCCACTAATTTGTCTCAATGCCATTGGCACTTCTTACCAGAGTGCAAATAAATACACCAAGTATTGTGATTACTTAGAGGAGAGAATGGAATTGTGGTTGTTTGTCAAATAAAAATTTAGATTAATTTTTGGTGTTTTAATGTATATAACACACTGTATTATTCTATTAAAGCTAAGTGTTAAATTTTAAAGTCAGGGCAAAATCTTTTATTTTTCTGTACTTATTTTTTGATTCTGAGTCTTACTCTGTCACCCACGCAGAGGCACACTGACAGTTTACCAGAGCCTTGACCTTCTGACCTCAGCCTCCTGAGTAGATGACACTATAAGCACTGGCCACTATACCTGGCCTTTTTATTTTTTTTATTTTTTGTAGAGATGTGATTTTGCTATGTTGCCCATGCTGATCTCAAACTCTTGAATTCAAGCAACCCCAAAATACTGGAATTACAGGCGTGAGTCACTGAGTTCAGCCTAGGGCAAAATCTGAATTTGAGTGAGGTCCTGAGCAGAAAAAAGATTTACAGAGGTGCAGGTCATTCTCCCAGGATATCATGATCAGCTACTCAGACGATATTAGAAGTATCTGCAAAAGAGACATGCAAACTTGATTTTTTTGTCAGAAAGCAAATTTTATGACTCATGAAGTCTTCTTGAATTTTAGATGTAAAAGCAACTGAGGCAGCTGTCCCTTAAAACCCATTTGGAAAACAACCTTGTTACTGATAGTTGGTTAAAACTGTCCCAATAGCCATAGAACAACAGATGGTTCTGAGGCCATAAATATTATATCTTTGATGATGCATAGAAGACACTCAAATAAGAAGCAGATAACACCATACACAAAATAACTTACTCATAAATTGGAAAAGTATATTCAAGACCATGTTAAGTCAAATGTTAAGTGGAGTCCACCACATGTATAAGCACATTGCTTCCCTGCACATAGGGCCAATGCCTCTCATCATGGCCACATAAGCACTGGAGTTTCCTACCATAGAAGGAACAGCAGGTTGTCTGGATCACTGATAGGAGTTGTGGACCATATTACTATTTGGAAATCAACTACAGTGTAACTTGCAGACTGTAAAGTCTTGATTGGAGAAGGTAAGAGCAAGACTACTCAACAGAAAATTAAAAACTGCAAATTGATAACTGGAAGAAGAGGTCAGCTCCAGCCTGCAGGGGCAGCATTTGGAAATTGATAGATTTGAGGGGCTATAAAGAGAGTCTTTCTCTATAATCAAGGAAATAGATACTAGCCATCTAGACAATAAAGACACTTCTGAACAAAGCAATCGATTATAAAAACCTCTTTGGGAATTTAGAGGAAGAATTAAAGTGGGCCATGTGGATACACATCAAAAACAAAAACACAAAAAGAATACACAGTTCCCTGCTTAGTGAGTATCGCAGTTTGGATTGTCTGTGAATCAGACTCTGAAATGGAATTAAATGTACAAAAGTTTTATTGAAGAATACCAAATAAAAGTGAAAGTAAAACAGAAGTTTGCAGAGCTGACTGGGGAACCATCAGATCATAATGCAGATATGACAATGCTCCTGCCATTCCAGTGTGACTCTGAAGCAGAAATACGCTGACATAGTCCTGTCTCAAGTGACAATGGTCATGCCTGTCAGTGACAGGAGCTGCCCTGAGAAAAGCATGACCTTGGTTTGAAAGCTGACGTGGCCCATGAAGAAACAAAAACAGGAGACTCTCAGACAGGCAGAACACGCTTTCTTAAAGGATGATCTCAGTAGCCTCTTACCACATTGACCGCAATTTACTCCTTTCACTGCACATATTCCCTTTTCTTTACCCATGTGGGAGCAACTTCTCCTCCTTACATGAAACTTTGAAAAGAAAGGTGAGATGAAAAATAGCTCACCTTACTGCAGGTAGTCTCAGGCTTGCAGTGGGACTCATCCTTTTTCTCGTTCACTATTCAATACAAATTCTGTTTTCCCTCAGCTATAACATCTGCAGCTTTGAGTGGCTTACTAAGTAGTCAGTAAGAAAGTGAATTACAGAAAATCTCATTGCTGAGCAGAGAGGCTATCTAATAAGTAAGATCTTTTTAGGTTGCTCTGCACTTATCATTCACAGTCGCCCAGAGACACTCAAGAGGGTTATCTTAGTTCCATTTGTATTCCTACTACTCCTATTGTGTGAGAGAAGTCTCCCACCAATCAGAGGCAATGACTCTTGACAAGATGGTGACTCTGCGTTTTGCCTACTGATCCCTAGAAAAGGGAGCCCAATGTGTCAGATATTAACCTATAGTTCAATTAGGACTTGTTCTTTCCATGGGAGAGAATATGCCCATTTAAGGAATAGAGTCTGATTTTGAAGAGCACATATTTGTAGGAATGGTAAGAAAAGTTCCTCCCTGGACCACTAGAAATAATGATAAAAGGGACAACTCGGCTTCTTCCCCTTGGTTCTTGGGTACACACATTCTTTCTACTGAAGTATAGTGTCAGATAAAGATCTTTGAATCAGTGCTTATATGACATCCTAGAGTTTAGTGCCTCTTGATGACAGAGTGTAGGCAAAGGAGCATTGATGCTTTCTTGTCAGTTTTCTCAGATATGAGACAAAATAGAAAGTGTGAAATATAGGGCTTCAAAGCATCCAGTAGTTAAATATCAAAAACAGAGGCCAATTACTTATCACATTCACAAGGCTTGATGGAAACCAGAGTTTACTGCACAAGTTTCCCACTCTAATCACAGGGAATATATAGAACATGAGGAAATGTAATTTCTGTGGGAATTTTAATATAATTTAAATTGATATATATATACAAACATTATCTTTAAATCACTTTCACAGCTATATGATACAACAAATTATCTGCAAACTCATTTATTGTAAGAAATAAGTGTCCAGTATGAGAAAAATTGGAAGATGCTGAGTTGAAGTGCCCAAAACCAATTGCTCAGGAGTGAAAATGAATTCAGCATTAGAAAAGGTCACATTATCTTTATCAAGACTAATAAAATAGTGCAAATAACTATGGATGGTGAAGAAAAAGGATTAATTGACCTGGAAAAGGAATACTTATTTGAGGAAAGATATGGTCATGGTCAAATACTTTGTATAGAGAATTTCTCTTGTTCCATTGGATATTTCAAGTCCTGGTAGTTCTTGAGATATTATTAATTGGCTAATTCTTCAGTGTAATTTATTGTAGAAAAAAATGACTGAAGTTAAACGTTGAAAGAAAATATAATCAACAAGACAAGAACCTTAAAGCTTGAATTGGAAAGGAAGACAAAAAAACAGCTGGGCTGTGATCTATTTATTTGGGGAAAGAAAGAAAGCACATCTCAATTTACTAGTCTTACACAATGATAACTGAATGTCTGAAAAACAGACTAGCAGTTTGCTAGAAGAAGATCCCTTATCTATAGAACGATTTGAACATGAATCTTCCTGTTTTAGGGTTGTCTATGATAAACAAACTTACAATATGTGAATTCATGGGATTTATATCTGTGGTTTAAAAAATGAAAATACTTAAAGAAGCTGGAGCTGTGTTATGACCTATTAACCTCATTTTCAAATCTCATTTATTTGGGTCAGATAGACTGTGTATAATATGAGAAGGAACAAAGTGTGGAGCCAGCAGTATGTCCAAAGTTTCTCATTGCATTTTCTTTATTAGTAATCTACTAACTATCAGTAAAGCTTGCTTCCTTGAAAAACCACTGATTTATGTCATTCCTATTAGACAATCAGATATTTTTGTGTTATATCCGTGTTCTGGTTTTTAAGTACTTTACTAAAATTGATTTTGTAATATTTTTGTTTTGTTTTTTTTGTTTTTTTGAGTTGGAGTCTCACTCCGTCGCCCAGACTGGAGTGCAGTGGCCGCTCCTGGCCACCACAGCCTCGACCTGCTAGGCTCCGGCGATCCTTCCGCCTCAGCCTTCCGCGTAGCTGGAACTACAGGTGCGCGCTACCACGCCCGGCTAATTTTTTTTATTTTATTGTAGAGATGAGGTTTCGCCTGCCCAGGCGGGTCTCGAACCCGCGGGCTCAGGCAATCCACTCACCTCAGTCTCCCAAGACGCGGGATTACAGGCTGAGCCACCGAGCCTGGCTGATTTTGTAATATTTTAATGATAATTTTTCTATCTGAATCCATAGTCAAATTTGTTCACAGTTTTAACATTTACATGATCTTTAAAATTTGGCTAATACATTTGCATTTCATTCCTAAAAGGAATTGGGGAAAATGTTATATTTTTTATGTTTGGTATGTTTAAAATAGCAAAAGTTCAATCTTTAGCATATATCCATGATTTTTTTTTTTGCCATTAACTTAGTATTTAAAGTAATACAGTTAGGTAGCATTTTTGGTCTGTCAATCACCGTAAGTTCCCCCAAGGATTTTACCTTTGAAGGCATAGTCATGTCTTGGCATTCTCAGGTTCCAGGACCTCCTTTGGATACTAAAATCCATGGATGCTCAAGTTCCTGATATACAATAATATAGCATTTGTATTTTATATGCATCCTCTCATATACTTTAAATCATCTATAGATTACTCATAATGCATAATACAATGCAAATGTTATATAGATACTTGTTATACTGTATCAGTTAGGAAATAATAAAAAGGAAAAAATAAACTCTGTACATGCTCAGTACAGAGGCAATTATTATTTTGTTTTTCTTACAGTTGTTTTCAACCTAGTTTGGTTTGGTTGAATTCACAGATATGGAGCCCACAATGCAGAGGGCTTCCTGTATAAAAAACGTTTTCTTTATAGGATTCCAGGCTCTACAAGAGCATAGATTTGCTTCCATTTGATGCCTGGAGCAAAGTTTGATATGTTGCTTTTTTTTTTAGGTACTCAACCGAGACCTGAGAATTTGCTTAATGAGGTGTGGTGAAATCTGAGATCTATGATTCTGCTAAGTTTTGTTGATTCCAGTGAAAATCAAATCAGACTGGACTTGTGAGATGATGTGTTTCCTTTCGTGTCTGCACAGTTGAGTGAGAATTCAACACTTGCATAGTCGAAGGTGGGAAGATGAGCAGGTTACTGAGAGTGAAGGAAAATTAGCGTGGGATAGAGTTTGCTAATGTTTCAACACAGAAATCAGGGTTTTGCTTTCTGGTTCCGAGTCAGCTCCCAGTAGCTGAAACTTGTGTTTTTGTCATCTTCACCCTATTTTTCATTGTGTGAGAGTTCCAAATTACTTGAAAAGCACTGGAATGCAAAATTACAGCCAGATAAAGAAATTTACAACTAACTTGAGAAGCCTCAAGAAACGGAAAGAGAAAGAGCTAGCTAGATGACTGAAACAAGTGGTTTTCACAATGAATAGAAACGACAAATAAAACAGAATTTATTGATGATAAACTTGCTAAGACTGTTTATGGAATTAAAATTAAGGCATGCAAAAGAATTTCTGAAATTTTAAACAATAATTTTTAAATGAAAACCTGCAATAGATTCATTGAAAACAGAATACTTACTTCTAAATAATATGATTCATAGGGTTAAATTTTAAGATCACATCTCCACCTTAAAAACTTTTAAAGCAATGTAACTGTTTGCACATTTTTACAGTAATATCAAGATGAATTGCTCTAGGTTTATAAAGCTAAATATTTTATATTTTTTGCATATTGTAAATAATGACACTATAAAATAAAATATTCAAATATTAATTTACATTACAAATGTACTATTGCATATCAAAGCACTGCCAAAATTAGTTTTAAGGGACATTTAAAAAGGATTCTTTAACAGTTGAAAATCTTACACCGATGCTTTTTTTCTTGAACTCACATTTTTCTATTTATTTCAAATAATCCCATACCAAAGTAAAATAGTTCATATTTGTAATTATTTTTGGTAATGATTTAAAAATATTTCTCTGTTATCAGCTATGTATGTAAAGTAAAATGTTATCTTTTTAATTTTGCCCTCATGAGTTCTTAAATTATCAGAAAGTAAACATTATTTTGAATTGAGGTATCATTTTAGTTATTAATATAGGCTATTAATGATAGCATAAATATATTACCAATTTTATACATAATTGTAGATTATCAATGCTTTAGCATATTAGAAATTCACACCACTTGTAAAAGTAAATGGATTCTAATTCTCAGTAGTTCATTTAATCTCCATATATATGATTAGATGTGTGTACGTATATATATATGCATATATATATACAAAATCTTACAGAAAAATAAACTTAAAAAATTATTAAACACAGGCTAAAATTTTTGCTAAGAGAATTTAGATAAGTAATAAATTTAAAACATAAAAAGAGACAAGTGCCAGCAGATGGTACACATATTTGGTCTTTAAAAATTACAAAGTTTTACAGACTTTTACATATTGAACATTTAGGGCAATTTTAAAATCAAATAATAATATCTGAGCTACAAAAATGCATTTCAGCTACTATCAAAATATATAAAAGTATCTACTGAAGAAACCTGTTTACGTTTCTACAAACTGAAGGCATGACATCAGACAAATTAGATATGGCAAGTTATAGAAGAAACGGTTACAAAAAATTTTCTTTAAACATCAGGGAAATGTGCTTGCATAAAGACAATTTACATATAAAATGTAAAATTCTCTATTTGTCAGCAGAGCCATCCTGTTTTTTCTATGTTTTGCCTTCTCAATTAAATGGATCATCTCATATAGCAAAGCTATCTACTAAAAATTCTGTCTTTTCCTGACCCCATCTGAAACATTGTATACCTTTCTTTGTGCCACAGTATTTATTGTGAATGTTATACAGGAAAGTGTAAAATATTACACCATTAATTTTGCACTACATTTTGATATCAGTGCTATCCTTACTCTGAGAAAATGAATGACTGAACGACTGTCACGAAAGTTTCTTTAGGAAGAATAGCAGAGAAAAGTTATAAGCCAGGGAGTCAGAGTAAGTCTCTTTGTCCAAGATTTAACTCCATCACAAACCAGTTCTGATACTCTGAGAAAGTCAAATAGCCTTTTAAAGCCCAGTTCCTTTATCTATAATGTGGGTTTTGTAAGCTTTAAAAGAGTCCATATATTGAAGAGTATAACTGTTTAGTATTTATTTACTCATACATTTATTTATTTATCCAATCAACTGTTAATTTTCATGTGCGTTTTTCTATCTTGGCTATATTACCATTAATGCTGCTATGAACATTCTAATAGATGTTTTTAATACACACATCTCTGTTGCATACATATGCAGGAGTGGAATTTCTGACTTAAAGTTTGTGCACATGTTTAATTTTATAAGTTACAGGCACTCAATTATCAAAGTGATTGTATGAACTTACCCTCCTGATAGCAGTGTGCAAATTGTTTGAAAACTTATATCCACACAATAACTTGCACACATATATTTATGCCAGCTTTATTTATAATCGCTGAAACTTAGAAGCAATCAACATGTTCTTTAATAGGTGAATGGATAAATAAACCATGGTGCATTCAGACAATGTAATATTTATTTATTTATTCAGCATATACAAAAAAAGAGCTATCATGCCATGAATAAACATAGAGAAAACTTAAATGCATATTATTAAGTGAAAGAAGCCAATCTGAAAAGACTACATCCTGTATGATTACAACTGTATGCCATTCTGGAAAAGACAGTAAAGAGATGATGATTACCAGGGTTTAGGGATGGGGAGTGTTGAACAGGTGGAGCACAGAATATTAAGGCACTGAAACTGCTCTGTGTGTTACTGAAACGGTAAAATCATCACACTATACATTTGTCCAAACCCACAGAATGTACAACACCAACTGTAAACTCAGATATAAACTATGAATTTTGGATAATAATGATATGCAATGTAGGTTCACAGATTTTAACAAATATACCACTCTGGTGCCATGGGATGTTGATAATAAAAGATGATGTGCATTTGGGGAGAAGTTATATGAGAATTTCCATTTTTTCTGCTCAATAGCTATGAAACTAAAGCATCTTTAAAAATAATATATTAAAAATAAAACACTAAATATTTTAAGAGATAACAGTGTGATATTTTACAGACATCTGTATAAGCAAAACACAAAGCATAAAGAAAATATTGATATATCTGATATCAACCTTTTCATTTACAAAGTTTTAATTTCCAAGATTTTTGCTGATTAATGGAAAATGTTATTTGCAAATTATATAAATTAATGAATCCATTGTTAATAGAGAATACAACCAGATACCACACCACTTAGAAGATTTAAAAAAGGCTGAAGTGAAAAGTTTCCTTATCATTAAACTTTTATTGCCTTATCAACCACTTAACATATGACATCTGTTAGTATTGCTAAAGTATATGAATAAAAAAATATTCCTAGTTTATGAAAACATCATGGTGAATGCAATCATTTTGAAAGCTTATACTACGCGATGATTATAATTGATTTAGAAAAGAATACAAATAAATGTAAAGAAAAGTTAGTAGAGTTTTGATTCAAAGATTCTCAGGAGAGGAAGAAACATTTTGTTTGGACCTTGAAGTACAGATAAGAATAATTTTTTTACTGAAGACAAGGACAGTCTAACCAGATAAATTAATGTAAAAGATGGACTGCTTATCATTCATTTACTCTCTTATGAATTTAATCCAGTCATTTATTGGCCAACTATTATACTCTAGTTGCCATGTTAAACATTGAATATACAAAAATGAGTGATTATATAAGAGCCTACAACATAGTGAAAATGATAGTAATGTAAACTGATTTTAACATAATTGTAATATTGTTTAGGTATAAAAACCCAGTGCATGCTGGTAACTTTAGTAGTTGCTGTTAAATACTTAATCCCAGAGATATTGTTTGCTTTTAGGGTCTTTGTTGCCTTCTATTCCCATTACTTGTCTGGTAAAATTTTTGTTACTTACTCAGGGACCTGGCTGATTAAAATGGTAAAACATATATTGTCAGAAAGTTCTTCATACAATTTATGTTTAAGTGCATCCGCTGGATTTAGATAATTGAACCATTACAAGATTACAAGAGTACCTATTGTTCTTCCTTAGATACTTCTTTAATAACTCTTTTGTATGTCCACTTCAGAAGAATATATGCCAGAACCAGAACTTAATTAACTAAAGTCTACTTTTGTCTGAGGTAAGGCAAAAATCTACTGACTCTTTATAGGCACAGAATTTGTGTATATAATGGAGAAATTTTAGTACACCTCTCAATCCAACTGAAAGAGTGCAAACTAAAGTAACTGAAGAACTTTACAAAAAGACCTAATTCATTTGTGCAGGTTACTCTGTTAGAATATAAAAGGGACAATTGTATACATAGGACACGAGACCCACTATGAAGAAAAGAATCTGTGATTCACACTTATGTGATATAGAGTAAAGATCTAAAGTTTGTTTCATAGACCGATCTGAAGTCAAGAATCTACATAAATATCCCAATTTAGCCTTTAATACTTGGACTGAGAAAAAGTTTTCTCTCCTATAGAAAAAGTTCAAGGTGTTAATTTAAAGGACTTTGAGAATTCATAGTATAATCTCTGTTGTTTAACATCTATGGCAGCATTTGTTTGAGGTTTATTTTGAATATATCTGGACACATTAAAAAACAATGACTTGATGTAATGGGGAGATTTGAAGTTACATAAATTTAAATGATGGAATTATTGGTACAAAAGATGTGTGATGTTACATAACAGATAAATTAAATAAGTAGAGAGAAAAAAGCAAAAGCTATAAAACCATTCCAAAAAAGGAAGGGTAAAACATGTTCAGAGAACACATGGTGTGTGTGTGTGTGTGTGTGTGTGTGTATTTTTAAGACAATGAAGAAGGAACCTGCACAATGGAGATGCAATATGGCAGGAAGAAAATTGCAGCTTCAGGGTAACTGCCTTACTGGAACAGATATGATGAGAAAGAAACAGAAGCTCTTCTCACTTTCATTTTTTAACAAATTTAATTTTCTAAATTCAGAAGTTGCTAGCAAATCTTACCTTGTTTCTCTTCTGGGTCTACGCTTTCTTAAATACTAAATTCTGCCTTGTGGTGACAAAAGTTAATGGCATAAATGAATTTACAAAGCAGTAATTAAAGATTTGTGTAACTGATTATAAGTAAGGTTTATTCTACCTGCAAGTTCATGATGTAAAATAAATTAATTTAACAAAACAAGATAAAGAAGGAGCATGACTTCTAAAAACAGAGACACAAGAAAAGTCTTAACATTTACAAAGTTATCTAAGCTATGTATGAGTAGTTTGTATAGTGTTCAACTTTTCATAATTTTGATCTTGCAGTGTTTTTTTTTTTTGTAATTTTAAGCTGTATATTTACTTTAGAGAATAATGAAGTCTTAAAGGCAGCAAGAGTAACAGTTGATTAATCAGGGAAGGTGTCATCTATCATCTTGTAGAAAGGTGAAGGAAAGCACAGGTTCCTTGAGGAGCTGAAACAGTCAGTATAACACTGGGGAGTCGATAGTCATCATATTTTCTTATGTGTGTGGAGGGAGCATAACATTGTGTGAGGGGGCATGACAACTTAATTTTAGACCACAATAATTTTACGCTCATAGGTTCCTAAGTGTTTAGTGTTTTCTATAGACATTGTTGGTTCTTTTTGATGTTTGCCGTTTTAATAGTTTGCATCATAAATTATCTCCACTTCCTTGTAAAATCAGGTTGGAAGACAGGAAATGAAGTAAATATGAAAAAAAGAAAAGGAAAAATTAAGAAGTAGAGGAAATTAATTTATTGATTTTGAACCATTTTAAATCCAAAGAGTAACCTAAGACTATTGTAAATAATTATTCCTGATGCTTGTGAACTCAAAATGTGGATACAGGATTTTCTATCATTCTTGTGCAAGAAAGAAATAGAATGAAAAAATGGAATGAGGCAAATTGCACTTCTGTAAATAACAAGTATAAAGATTATGGAGTGAATGAGTTAATAAAAATCCCCAGAGTGCCAAATCTTCTTCTGAGTCTTAGCTTAAGCATTGGAATCATTTCATTCAGGGTAAAATATATTTAATCTTTGAATCAAATCTCTAAAGAGCTACCTCAAAAGACTAAAATTAGATCCTTATTTTCCTTCAAAAGATCAAATACATGTAGAAACTCACATGTCCTTGTAATTGAGTAACCTTCAGTTTGATTGAAAATTTAACACTATAAATTAAAGGTATCTTTTAATTTCCCAGCCCAGTATGAGTTGTTGGAAAATTAAATAGTTTTGGGAAGCTCACATTTGCATAACAGAATTTATTATATTTAATTAGCTAACCTTTAGAAATTTCTATTTTTAATTTCCTCTTGTCAAGCTATCTGGAAAATGTAAAGCTAACAAGCATTGCAAACAGGAAACTGTATTAGTGTAGAAGCTATGGCAAGAACAAGCAGGATGAAACAGTTAAATCCTAAGTTAATTAAAGAGTTGTCAAACTATAACATTGTTCACTTGAGAACATGTGGAGAAATACTTTATATCATTCCTAAATAAAAAATAGATAAGTAATTATTTTATAGGGTATAAGCTAATCTATTGATCAGCGGTGATGGATTGGCAATGTTTTTTTCTAAGCCCTTCCTATTTTGTGAACATCAAACTTTCATAACTAAACAAAGCATAATTAAAATCTAATTATTAGATATATACATAGTTATAAAATCTAATTATTATATTTTATTCAGTGATATATATATACATATATGTGAATATTTTAGACCATATTTTCTATAAGATAGAAACCAATAGACTTTTACAGCACACAAGTTAATTACAGTGTTTTTTACAATGATAATTTGTATTGCAATTAGATTATTATACCTTCTATTTTGACCAGAGAGAGTTATAAAATATTGTAGGCAATTAAAAGGCAATAAAGGTTGTACAATGCTATATAATCTGCCATAACACCAGAGAGTTCTGCACACAGTAGCAGCACTCCACTAAAAAGATACCCACAATTTCTTTGCCTATTTCCAAGGCTAGCAATGATGGGTCAAAAAGAACTAAAATTAACATTCACACAGTTAACTTTTCTTCCTCACATTCTCAATTAATAAGAAATATTGATGCCTCTTGGGATTTGATAGATTTATTTTTAATAAGAAAAAAATAACAAAAGCAATTACAAAGAAAACATACATATTTTCCCCAGAGTGTCATCAAAATGGTATATCATCATTATCATGCATAGCAACAAAAACAGTAGTAGCAGGTGGCAATATGAATATAAATTAGAACAATATTCTGTGGGACTGCAAGAGGTCTTCTATATCAGTCTCTTCAGTGTACATATGAGACACTCACAAGACCAAGCCCTGAAATCTAGTCTAAACTTTTATATCTTTCTGTTTTACTAGAGTGCTCACTTTCCCTCAGTATGTTAGTCTCTTTGCTGATCAAAGTGTTTAATGATTAAACTGACCAGAATAATTCAAGATCATTGTTCTTAATGATGGTAAATACTAAACAAAACAACTTATTTCTTATACCAACTCTAGGAGGGTTGGTGATCACAAGGCATGTATGCATTTACACACAAACACATACACTCATAATAATCTAATTTGACTTCACAAAGTGTCCATTGCAAAAAAAAATCACATAATTTGTTTAAAATTATATCAACTAGAAAGTTGATATTATCGTATTTTTAAAACCTACAAACCTAGTTTCTCTATAGCATGCTTTAGAAAATTTAAAGGGGTCAACCCTTTTTTAAAGGAAACTAACTCACTAATTTTTTCCCACAAGCTGAGTTTCTTCAATTATTTTCTATCACATACTTACCACCACAATCTAGTCATTTGGAAAATAAATTTGGGATTTATTTCCTAGCCATAACCATGTTCTACAAATTTTACTTCTTGAAAATATCTTAAGTTTTTCCTCTGAATGTCTCCATCTACGCTAAGTCCATCTTATTTCACACCAGTATCATCTCTGGCCAGTATCACTAGATTATTGCTATTCATTCAGTGATTCTGTTGTCACTCTAAATTTATAAATTTAAAGTCATTAGGAGTTAAATTGCCACTTATTCTCATTAAAAAGTCTTCAAAAATACTTAAAACACCTATATTCATAGATATAATCAAATAGGAGAAATAATGAAAACACATCATTCACATAAGACAATTCAACACAGTATTATACAAAGTAAAAAAGGTCTCTTTATAACTTAATATCATAGATTACTATTTCTTCAAGAAAAAAAGCTTGTAGATAAAAAGAAATTATATGTATAATATAATTAATATCTTATATTAGTATGATTGCTGTATGTCAACTTTTTTTTTTTTTCGAGTCAATAGCCACAATAAAATGACATAATTTGGTAAGGCATACTTTCTTATGTAACTAAATGTTTTATTTCCTCTAGTCCTCTATTGATTGTTCTAAGGACTTAATTCATTTGACAGAGTAAGACTAATGCAAGGATTTTATGAGTAACTCATTTAATGAAAACCTATTAAATTAAACACAGAAAAAAAATTATCATTCAACATAAAGTATTACAGAATTCCCAAGCCATACCTCTGTGGGCAGCCCTTTAGGCAACCTTTTATGTGTCAGACCTCACGCCTCTTTTCCAGTCTTAGCTTTCTCAAATCCTAGAGACTTCTATAACTCCTGTCTTGGCAACCTACAATCGAAAATGAAACAATCTTTCATATTAAAAATGTAGCCATCCAAGAAAACACAGTCTTAACTTGTCATTCACTGTAGCCTACCACATCATTGCCTTGACCAGTTTGCTTTCTTTGAAACCAGACCTAAGGATTTTAAATTTATGTGATCAAATAACTCATTAACTAATTTTATTTGTAAAATATCTGTGCTCCTGTGATGACTATCTGTAAAAATAGCAACAGTTGCATTAAGGAAAATGAGGATGGAGTGATTGCTTCCATTATATTTGGGAAAAAATAACCAGGTTAAAAGGATACATAAACCAGTCCTTCATGCTACCCCAAAGACAACTTACTCTGCTAGAAGTTGCATCTGTCACACTTATCTGATTGCAGCCCACTGCTTTCTTTCCATTGTGGTCATGACCTCTTATGTACTCAGCTTGTCATAGCCCCAAACCTGCTCTTCTAAATGTTGACTCCTTGTCTAAGTTTTATTAATGGATAATAATTTTTTTTCTAGTTAAATATATGTCAAAATAAATACATTATAGAAAAACAAACATTAAGGAAAAGATGCACTAATGTGTGAAAGAAAAAAGTATTTTATACAGTGTCAAAAAGTTTCTTTTTTTTTTTTAGTCAGAATCTTAATCTGCTGCCTAGACTGGAGTGCAGTGAAGTAATTATGACTCACTGCAAAAACTTTTCTAACAGTAATTAATAAAATGTAAAATATATAGAAATGTGTAGTGACAATATTATGTAATTTGTCATCCATTCATTGGAAAGTTTAATAGAAAATAAAATTCAACCATTATAAGGGAAGAGTAGAAATGACATTCTGACTTGGATAAAATATTATTCATATCTTTCATAAAATAAAAAAACTCCAGTAACATTTGTTAAGAAATTAAACGTCTCCATAAAAATTAACTGTAAATAGATCAAAGACCTAAATGCAAAACCTCAAACTATAAGAATCCTAGAAGAAAACAAAGGAAAGATCGTTATGGAAATTGGAATAAGCAACCAATTCCTGACCAATTCTCCAAAAACAAAAACTATAAAAGATAAAATAGATACGTAAGACTCATCAAAATGAAAAGCTTCTGCAAAGCAAAAGAAACCATCAAGAGAATGGAGAGACAGCCCACAGAATGGGAGAAAAATATTTGCCAATTGTAAATCTGACAAAGGTAACATCCAGGATCTACAAGAAACTCAAACATGCCAAAAGGAAAAATAACAAAAAATCCTACAAAAGACATGAATAGATACTTCTCAGAAGAAGACATATGAACAACCAGCAGATACATCAAAAAATGCTCAGTCTCACTAATCATCAAAGAAATTCAAATTAAAACCACACTGAAATACCACCTAACTACAGTCAGGATGTCTATCATCAATTACTCACAAAACGACAGATGCTGGAGAAGATGTGAGAAACAGAAAACACTTCTACACTATTGATGGGAATGTAAACTAGTACAACTGCTGTGGAAAACAGTGTGGCAATTTCTAAAAGGTCTAAAAATCTACCTTCCATACAATCCAGGAATCTACCTTCTAGGAATATACCCAAAGGAACTCAAATCACTCTATAAAAAAGATACCTGCATATGCATGTTTATCGCAGCATTATTCACAACAGAAAAACGATAGAACCAACCATGCTGCCCATCATAAGTGGACTTGATAAAGAAAATGTGGTACACTTACATGTTGGAATATTAAGCAGCCATAAAGAAAAACAAAACTGTGAACTTTGCAGCAACCTGAGTGGAATTGAATCTATAATCCTGAATGACTTATCACAGAAACAAAGATCTGAGTATCACATGTACTCACTCATAAGTGGACCATGAACATTTATCACAATATTATAAGAAAGGGATTGGAAGTAGTGGGACACTGCCAGGGGAGGGGGAACACATAACATCAATAAGGGTACCCACACTTTACCTGTACAGTGACCACATAATGTACCTAACACTGAATTGTCCCCCATTTTTTAAAAGTAAAGAAATAGTAAAAAAACAAATAAATAAAAAGAATAATATTAATATAGAGAAATGAATATTTATGGATGAAATGATACAATATCTGGAATTTGCTTCAAAATAAGAGGGTGAGAGAAGAATGAAGAGAGAAAGGGGGGCTGGCACATAAACATGGGTTAATGGTAGACAGGGCACTGTGCTCTCTGCTTTTTGTTGTAAATTTTCTGTAATAAATCATTCATATGCATTTTTAAAAAGAAATTAAAACAGTTCTCTTGATTATTTTATTCTATTTTTTTCTCTTGAGATGCCAGGTGGAATGGGGTACAGTTGTTCCATATGTTCTTGACTCTTCCACAGAAAGGAATTTCAGAGTGAGTCTAAAATATAGTTTGATGCAAGATTTATTAAAAAGAAAAAGACATGTTCAAGACAGAACAAGAATGCTTTAAGAGAAAGGCATAGACTTGCCTTTGACAAGAAGTTTTGTATATTTTTACATTGATAATTAAGCAAGCTATTTCTTTTTTTTTCCCTCTCCCACCTCTCCCCAAGTAAAGCATTTCAAGAGCTAAGAGCAGAGGGCTGCAGGTATCTGGTCACAAGTTTTGATTGCCATCTCTCAACATTTTAGCGTCACAGAGACCTTCTAAATAATGAAAGTTACTGTCCAACTATATTTGGGATTTTCGTAGAACATCATATCTGTATTTTGGGTAAATCCGTATTGTTTCTGTGATTTACTCCACTGGTGGCTTTCCATTCAAACACTCAAGGTGGTCAGGTCTGATATACCTGACCAGTTGTGCAGAAGTTGTATACCAATAAGAAATACACCAGAACACTTAGCCATCCTGGTCCTCGGTAATCTAAATTAGACCTACCTAAGAAAATTTGCTTAACTACATCTAAACTATGTGCCAAACTAATTATACCTGCCTCACTGAGTAATAATTAGCACTAAAGATCAAATGAACCTAATAGATATTTATAGAACATTTCCTCCAACGACTGTAGAATACATATTTTTCTTCTAAGTATATGTATCAGTCTCAAGAATTTATCATAATTAGGCCACAAAACTAGTCTTTACAAATAAAATCATATCAAGTATTTTCTCAGATCACAATGGAATAAAACAAGAAATAAAAAACTAAAGGAACTTTAGAAACTGTATAAAACATGGAAATTATGCTCCTGAATGCCTGGAAGGTCAATAAAGAAATTAGGAATAAAATGTAAAAATGTTTTAAGGCAAAGGAAAATGAAAATACAACATACCAAATCCTATGAGATACAGCAAAAACAGTTCTAAGAGGAAAGATTATAGAAATAAGCACCTATATTACAAAATAGAATACAGACTAATTCCACAAATACATATTATGTGCATTTTATGAAACATAATGTGGAATACACTACATATACAAGTATTAACAAACCACGTTCTACTTTCAAGTAATGGAAATAATGGCTATATTGCTTCATTTCATTTTCTCTTCCAAATGTTATTCTATCTCATTGCTTTTGTCATTCAAGGTGGTCAGTGAAAAAATAAGAAACTGACTGAACACTATATATCTGGTAAATAATATTTTTCACTTCAGCATAATTGCTTAAAATGCTAGAACTATAAAACATGAAGGATATAAAAGATAGATAAAACCTAGGAAACAAAAGGAAGGCATAATAGCAAAATTCCTTCAATGAAAAGAATTTCTTGTTTAAAATATGTATTTATATCCTTAAGAGATAAAAGATCATGAGACACATTATCTAACAACTTAATTGCCTTTTTTAATAAGAAACTCCATTTTAAGTGATTCAGCAATTTTTTGCATAACATTTGCTGAAATAAAATAATATAGCTTATGTTTGTATTTGCACAGCATTTTCCAAATCTTTAAAAAGGTTTGGACCCAGTTTTAAACTTCAGGAAAAAATAATCCTTGATGTATATAACTTGCAGTATGAATCAGTGGATAGACATTTAAACAGATTGTAATATCATTATGAGTAAAGTGCAAGGATAGAGTAAGATACAGAGTCCTGCCCTTTATCAGCTACTTAAATTGCTTTGAATACACTGATTCTTTCCAGCAGCTAATTATGATGCAGTTTGATGAAATGTGTATAGAGTGTCTCCATACTCCAATCACTGTTCCAAATCTCTGCTGAATACTTCTTTCAGGAGCCCAGTGTTCTCCAGCAAATTCTGTATTTACATTAGTCATTTACACACCAAAGCTTGGTCGAGTAATTTTGTGTAGCATTTATCCCTTTTACTACAAGGCAGAACAATGCAGTGCTAAGGAATTCAGGATTTAAAGTATGGGCCAAAACTAAGACTTTGCCATCCACTATGGACAAGGTATTTTACTTATTGTGGGAAGTGGAATTGACCCTCCTCAGTTTTGTCACCAAAGCATGACACAGAGACTCAGAGATCAGGGAAGTGAAGCAGCTCTTTTAATCTCATTCTTGCAAGAACAGGGCCTCTCAGCTGAGCAGGCACTCCGAGGTGGTCACAACAAGCATATTTATGCCCTAAAGCTCAAGTTTCTCCACTGGTTCCTTATTGGCTTTACTTCAGAAGTCACATTGCTTTCCCAGACATCATCTAAGCAATAATTTTGTACAAATCAGGTAAAACACAGCAGCTTTTACACAAATATGACAAAATACATGTTTCTAGATTTTGACTGGATTTTAATGCTTGTCAAAGGAAGTCGGTCAAAAGAGAAAGACTGCCAGGAAAGAAGGAAGGACCAGGAAGTGAAATAAAAAATTGTCATTTTGAAAATGAATCACCATTTTGTTTCTTACATTTATTATACTTGGAAATACTTTTTATTTTTCCTTCTGAGAAACGATATTAACTAATACTACCTACCTTGGCAAGTGCTATAATGTAAGCAAAACTTTAGCATAAAATTTGATATAAAGTATTCATTAAATGATGGTAATGTATTCCATTGCCTCAAAAAGAACCTGAGCCCATCTGTGTTCTCCTAGGAGGTAAGAATTTGTTCTGTTCTGCTTGTGGCCACAATTCTGTTTAAGGCTGCCCATTGGACATTATTCATTAGGCCAAGATGTTAGCTGAATAGAGTCATCTGGTTTTCTGCCCTGAGGTTGTTATAGGGATTTGTAGTTTTCTGCCCTGAGATTGTTCCAGGGATCTGTAGATCTCTGTCCTGAGGTTGTTCCAGGAATCCGTAACTTTCCTCACTTGGTCCAGACACGTCTTGTCTGTCATTGTGTTTTGTCTGTTTGTCTTTTAATATAAGTTCACAGAATTCACAAGTCCTCAGGTCTGTATAACAACAACAACAACAACAACAAAACCAGTCCCCTGGACTGTATAATAAATAATTTTCTCCTTTAGACAACAGAGGGAGGAAAAAAGAAACAAGCTCCAGGAACCATACTTACCTCACCGCCTTCTGAATTGCCTGCAGGCCAGGTCAATTAATTTCACTGACAGCAGTTTGTAATTACCTATGGTGCTTTTCACTGCCAAATTACTAACAGACTTTAAAATGTCCTTCTAGACACAAGGATTCTCTAATGTTTTCAATTTTTCTTTTTTCAGACTTTGTCAAAGTGGTTATAGTTCCTGGTTAAAGTACAACTATAATTAATTTACAAGGGAATATTTCAACTTCCATTAATAAATTAAAGGCTTTAACTAATCATATAGGACTACATTTACTATTCCAGCATTGTTTCTGGAACAATAGCCTTTTCAACATTGCTTGCTTAAAAATGTTTGCCTGTGCTCTCACTCAGTGTTTTTTTTAATTCAAATAATATTTGGTTAAGATTCCACTGTTTCCTGTTTGTGCCCTTGGAAATAGATAAGTAGGGGACATTTCTACAGCCCACTTCAGCCGGAAGCAGTTACAGAAAATTAATCTTCACCCCATTTCCCAGGATCATAAGAATATTTCCAAGAACAGGAATGGAAAATCAAATGACAGACCAGGAGCCAAAAGCCATTTTTTAATCTTGTTCTTAAACCCCAACACAATAATAAAAAGGCAAAGACAGTCCTAGAAAAATACATACTTTAGATAAAAATTAACTTTGCCGACTTTGTCTTTTTTGAAACACAGACTCCTTAAGCATGACTGTTACTGGCCTATTGTAATTTGTCTTTAAAACAACAACAACAACAACAACAAAAATCCAGACTTTTTCACCTCCCCTCTGTCCTCTCTGCCTCTGGCTTCTCACCTCCGATCCCAAATGAATCTGGCCCCTCTCCTTCCCTTCTGGGAAATGCCCCCTCCACAGGGGACAGATCAGACTAAGCAACCCTTCCTGGTGTATATTCCTTTTTCTGCCTCTGATTTGTACAACTAAAAAAATCAAAGTTCACCTTTTTCAGAGAAACCTCAGGTTCTAACCACACTGGTAAAAATCAATCATGCACACTCATTGCCCCACCTGGGTTAACTGCCAGAAACTCCGGTTAACCATTTTTACTTCAGAGAAGTGAGAGCACATCAAAGCTAAGGCTAGAAAGTCTTTTCTAGCCTCAACTGCAGGTTCACAGGAAGAAAGTCAGGAAATATTAGAAGAGGTTTTTCCATCCTCTCATCCATATTGGGACCCTAACACTTCAGCAGGGTTTAAGGCATTAAATACCTATCACCAGGCTTTATTAGCTGGTTTAAGGGGAATACCCCAGAAACCTATCAATCTTTCTAAAACCACCGAGATTTTCCAGGGTTCTAAGGAATCTCCAGGGGCATTCCTCGAATGCCTCCAGGAGGCTTTTCATATTATACCCCATTCAATCTCTGGGCCCCTGAGAATGCTCGAGCTATCAATATGGCATTTGTGGCTCAAGCAGCTCTGAACATCTAAAAAAAAGTTGCAAAAGCTTAAGGGCTTTGCAAGAATGAATATTTCTCAGCTAATTCAAGTAGTCCAACAAGGTTTTTAATAACCAGAATGTTAAAAAAAAAAAAAAAAAAGTGTTCTGCTGGCAAAAAACCGGTATGCTTATTGTAAGGAACTAGGACATTGGGTCAAGAATTGTTCTCACTGTCCAAAGTCAAAGGACCCTAAGCCAGTTTTGGTTCTGCTCTCTGCTGGGGAAACTGGAAATAACATTGACTGAAAAGGCCAGGGCTCTTTTTTCCTTAGGCTCCCAAGAACCCATGGTAACCATGCTATCAGGGGCAACTCAGTCCAACTTTTGGTAGACACCGGGGCAGAGCTTTCGGTTCTAAAGTCACCATTAGGACCCATGTCCAGCAAACAAATTTCTGTTCAAGGGGCAATGAGTACAATCACCAACTTCAAAATTACTTCTGACTGGCTGTTGACTTGGGACAAAATTGGGTTATCCACTCTTTCCTCATAGCTCCAGACTGCCCATTCCCTCTAACGGACCAGGACTTGCTTCAGAAGTTAAGAGCCACCATTTTGATTTCACCTGAAAATAAGAAACTGAAGCGTTTGTTCCTACTGCCTATCAAATGTTCTTAACTGTTGCACTTTCTGAAGAGTACCTCTTAACTTCTTCTAAGTCTCTCACTGAGAATGTCTCATCAAGCTTACTTCTACAGTCACAACAGAAGTTTCATTCAGTCTGGGCAGAGATCAACCTGTCAGGATTGGCAAAGCAACACCCTCTGGTCATGAGTCTCATTCCAGCCACTCTGTTGCCCAATAATTATCCATAGATGCCGATTCATAACTGTGAAGACATATTAGACATCTCCCAAGCCAGCTGCCCTTCTTCGGGACATGCCCTTAAGCCATGGATGGCAGCAGTCTGGTAATAGGGAAAGTCCATAACGCTGGTGAAGCAGTAACTATGGCTCACTCTCAAATGGTTGAGTTAATTGCCTTAACTCAGGCCCTGCAATGGGGGACAGGAAAGCAGTTAAACATCTTCACTGACAGCTGTTATGCCTTTGCTACTCTGTATGTCCATGCCACGATCTACAAAGAACAAGGACTTCTTACCATGACGGGTAAGAAAGCAAAAACAAAGAAAAAATCTTAGCCCTTCTAGAGGTTGTATGGCTCCCCAAAAAGGTAGCCATCATTCATTGCAGGGGTCACCACAGATTGAACACGCGAGAAGCAACCAAAAATTGCCTCCTGGACTGAGTGGCTAGAGAGGTAGCAAAGCTTCCGGCTAAACACTTAACTATCTTGCTAACTAAAACTTTTTAAGTTCCTTCTCTCCCACAACAACCCACCTATACCCAAGAAGAAGATTAACAAGTGGACCTAGCAGAAGCTGACAAAAAGCCTACAAGATGAAGGGTTAAAGACTCAAAAGTCATCTTGCCTGTGGCGCTTGTGTATACCTTGGTAAAGCAACTACATTCCACCACCAATTTGGGAAGTACTAGAATGACTGAGTTATTAAACCATCATTATTATATTAATGACTTAAAAAGTCTAGCTGCCACGGCAGCCAACATGTGCCTTGCCTATGCCTGAGTCAATGCAAAACAGGGCCCAAAACCTTCTGATGGCATCAGGCGCACAATTCAGCCCTGAAGAAAAATGAAAAATAAACTTTACAGATGTAAAACCCCCTCATGCAGGATACAACTATCTACTGGCATTTGTAAATACTTTCTCTGAATGGGTAGAAACTTTTGCCAAAAAAAAAAAAAAAATGAAACTGCATTTATGGTTATAATGTTTTTATTAAATGAAAGTATTCCTAGGTTTGGGCTCCCTCTCTCTATTGGCTCTAATAATGGTCCTACCTTTGCCTCACCCATTGTTCAACTGGTTAGTAAAGCACTAAACATTAACTGGAAATTGCATTGTGCTTGCCGACCACAGAGCTTGGGATAGGAAAAACACATAAACTGGACTCTAAAAACTACTTTGACTAAATTAATAATAGAAACTGGTGAAAAATGGGCAAGTCTTTTTCCTCTGGCCCTTATCTGGGCTCAATGCACCCCATACAAGACTGGGATTAACCCATATAAAATCATGCTTGGAAAACTCCTCCTCTGTGAATCCCATTACAGGATCCTATTCTTTAAAAAAATTACTAATCAATCTCTGTTAAAGTATCTCCAGTCCCTACAACAGGTCCAGGATACTGTTCACACCAATGTCCATGCTGTCTTGCTGATCCCATCTTCCACGCTGTGTCATCCATTCCAGCCTGGGTACTGGGTCTACATCAAAAAGTTCCAGAAAAAAGAACTAACCCCTGCCTGGAAGGGACCTTACGTGGTCATCCTCACAACCCTAACAGCACTCAAGCTTGACAAAATACCAGCCTGAATTCACCACTCGCAAGTCAAAAAAGCCAAAAAGTATGACCTTTCTTTGCCCTACTCAGTGTACTGAACTGCAACAAGAGAAACCTTCTCAAGGCCTTCTTATCCTCCTCCTCCTCATTTTGCTTATGGGGCTATGTATACTTAATTGGTTTACTCATTTTGTCTAACAACAAATCAGTTCTGTAAAATTTATGTACACATAACCCCAGTACAATAGTATACCTATGACTGATGAGTCAGTGCATTGACTCATGAACAAGTAAAAGGGGGAAATGAAATACGTATAAAACCTATAATAGCCTATAATAGCTTGCTTGACATAGGTAACTTCATTTTGTTAAAAATTCTTCATCTTAACTGCTTGTTTACCCAGATGTAGCCCGCCCCCTGCCCCTCATGTGAGACTGTTGTAACTTTCTCATGATCACAGACCTACATCCTTGTTCACCCTGGGCTGTTGAGGGTTAGGAAACTCCTTATCCATAAGTTCTGTGTAATTGTCCAAGAGATTCTTCTTTGCAAAATTCCCACTGCCTCATGCTCATATTTTGTTCCCTTTTGTTTTTAGTTCCTTGTTCGCCTACCCCATGCTATGTAACCTACTTGTGGTTTTTGCCTTTATAAATCCTTTGCCTTCTTCAGTAGTGGTTGAGAGATTTTTCTGGCACTAACCGCTCTCGACCGCTGGTTATCAAAGGACTCATAATTTGGTCCTCTGTGTGTTGGAAACTGTTTTCTTACAATCCAGCCATAATAGTAAGAAGTGCTTAATTTTTAGCTGTTACCACATTAAGGATAAATAAATTCCTTAGGGATCCAAAATTTTTTTTTTTCTGAAATCTAGCAAATTGTCTCCCTACCCATTTTCGCATGACATAACACATGCCCACAGTGTATTAAAAGCATTCATAATTCTTGTTGCTTGTAAAAATGTTGTGGTGGAGCACCTCCTCCATGTGGCGACTACAACAACTCTGATTTTCCTCACACACATCTGAGTCTTCTCCTTTTCCTCAGCCCTTCTTCATCTATTGACTTGAGGATGTTATTATTCCTAGTGTTCTCTCCTTAAAATATTTCCTTCACCATTACAGTTTCAAACACCAACTATTTTACTAGGTTTAGTCATCCTTCTAAATTCCAAGCTCAGTTTTCCAAAGGCTTGTTGAACCTCTCTCCACCACCACCACTGGTAGCCCAGAGGTATCTCAGATTCACCATGTCCAAAATTGAAAACTTCTCTCCTTGGCTATGTATGGTCACTCATGCCTGTAATCCAAACACTTTGGGAGGTGGAAGCGAGAGGATTGCCAGAGTCCAGGGATTCGAGACCAGCCTGGGCAACCTGGTGAGACTTCGTATCAACAATAAATAAAAAAATTAGCTGGTCATGGTGGCACAAGTCTGTGGTTTCAGCTACTTGGAAGGCTAAGGTGGAAGGATCACCTGAGCCCAGCCGGTCAAGGTTGTGGTGGCCATGAGTGTACCTCTGCACTCCAACCTAGGCAATAGAGTGAGACTTCTACTTCAAAAAAATGAAAGAAAGAAAGAAAGAGGAATTTACTTCTCTCCTCATCTGCCTCTCTTCCTAAAAAGGAATTTTGTGTGAGTGATGCCATCATTTCTCATCCCCCTCTTCATTAACTTGGCAAGTTATCATGGATTCCTTTCAACCTATCATTCCCCCATGTGCCTAGTTATCAAATCCTGCTGATCCAAATGTGATATGACTCCCCATTGCTACTTCTGTCTTGGTCTAGACTTCATCATTTCTCATCTTAATTACTTCAATAGCCCCTCAAATACTCTTTCCACCTCCATTCTGACCCCATTTTAATATTTCATCACACTTATAGATTAGAATGTCAACACTTAAGAATATTCAGTAATGCTTTTGAATAAAGTTCACATTCCTTAGCATAGTTTGTAATACCATGCATAATATGATCTTTGTATACATTCCAGCCTCATCTTTTATGAGTCCTTTACTTCCCAATTTAGATCTACTTACAAAGAATTTTATTTCTTTTCTTATGCTATTTCTTCTGTTTAAAATTCCTTTTCCTTCTGCATTTCAAAATGAAAACAAATCATTTTCTCTTGTCAGGTTTGCACTTGATTACTTCAGTTTAAATGTGCAGTCTACCAATGTAATTTATTCTTCACTCTCCCAAAAGCTTCATGTAAGTCTTTTTTTCACACTGTTTCAAAATCATTTATATTCTTGTCTACATTTGCCTGCTGGTCTGTTAATCCCTTAAAGTTCATTACTGGACATAATCTTAACTCTAATCCAAGTAGGCAAAACATACTGTAGTATAGTGTAGATGCTTAGAGTATTTCTTGAAATGATGAACAATGCAATAAGTAAATGAATAAACCATATTGGTTGAGGAATTATTTTAATAATCTGGCTAATGTGGTTATGCTTCATGGGGTGAGACTTTTAGAAAATGGATAAATACAAAGTGCAATAATTATGAAACTGAAACCAACATTCAAAACTAAAATTATAAGACAATATGGTCCTAAAAGAGTAAAAATTATGTATAGAAAATAATTCAAAGAGGCATAAAAGGGAATAGATTTTATTTGAAAGTTGATTCTATTTTTGTTGAATGTAGGGAGACTTTTACTATAGACTAAATTATGTCTCCTCAAAATTCATATGTTGTAACCCTAATGCTTAAAGTGATGGTGGGCTTTGGGGAGGTAATTAGGGTGGGACCCCCATGAAAGTATTAATGCCAAGAAGATATCAGAGAGCTTTTTTCTTTCTCTGTTTCTCTTACCTGCATGGGCACCAACACAAAGAACTCAGAGAGATGGTGACTGCCTATAAGCTTAGAGTTCTGAGAATAAAAATGATTTTGCTGGTACCTTGATTGTGGACTCCCCAGCCTCCAGAACCATGAGCCACAAATTTTTATTTCTTAAGTTACCTAAAAGGGCCTTAAAAGTTACCATGTCTAACCAATTGTAGGTACAGAAACCATCTTTCTAACAATCCTGAGATATGTTTATTCAAATGTAAGTTGAAAAATATACTTTAAAATGCAATTGTTCATTCTACTGCTAATTAGCATTAATTTTTATGTACCTATACAAAGATTTAAAAGGTCAAAAATATGTACCATTACTATTTCTGGGTGTTGAGATTACACAAATTTCTTAATTTTTTCTGTATATTTTTTAAAATTTCCTCCAATGACTACTTTCTAAAAAATGACCAATGAAAGAAAATGACAAAAAGAAAAAAGAATGAGAGAAAGAAAAGGAAAGAGAGAGGGGGCACTTCAGTACTGAATTAAAAGATACCTCTGAGATTTTCCAGCAAGATGGTGACAAGACAGGTCACACTGTGAAAGTTTTTGCAAAGGCGAGTGTCCATAAAGACTCTTGCTTTCCCCCAGTTGGCTGCTGCTGTTGCCGGCTGACTTCTCAGCCAGCCACGCTGCATGCAGGCTGGAAAACCCTGGCCCCATGCACTGCCACTGCTCCCACCTGGGCCAGCCCTTGGCTCCTGACCCTGTGGAGTTCTAGGCTACCTCACCAGCTGCACCACCCCACCCAGCTCTGCACTGCCCCGTGCCACACTGACCTGCACCACCTGGCTGTCTCACAGGTAGGAGGCCCATGCCTGGTGGGGAAATGCCAACCTCAGCCATTTTCCCTGTCCCAGGACCAGGCAAAGATCTGCATTTCCCTGTCCAGATCTGCCCAGCCTCCAACTTGGGACCTAAGGTAATTGCATCAAACTGGGAGAGACAGAAGTCCCTCCCCCATGCTAGATCAAAGACAGGTCAGATCTGAGTGGTAGACTTGAAAGGTAGCAAGTCAGCGGAGTCCAGATCTGTTCCACACTCCTTCCACAGTAAGCCTGGGGCATCTGACCCTAGCTGTGAGCAACCCTATCAGCCTGTGATGAGAACTAGAGATCAGAGCTGAAAGGACATTGGACTTACAGGAACAATCTCAGAGCAAGCTTGGTTCCATGTTTTTATTTATTTTTTATTTTTATTCTTTGTCTGTTTCATTTGTTCATTTTTGTTTTTCTTATGTCTTTTTTTTCACTCTTTACTGTCTTGTGTCTTTTTTCATGTTAATGAATACATTTGTCTGTTTTTCCTCTTACTCTTCTCTTTCTTTGCCCTCCTCTTTCCCCTCAAACTTCCTTGTTCTGTTCTTTTCCTTTTTCTTACCTCATTTTGCTTTCAGGGAGCAAATCTATACTCTCATTGCATGGACAGATTTCAAAGCAGTGGGAAGTGGGCTCCAGGGTACTCAAATACCTGTCGATGGATACGGGTCTGCAGATAGATTTTGAATCACAGTTCCCCATTCAATTAAATCTCAAAACTGCAAAAAGTATAGCCCCCAACCCACATTTCAGCTATAGAATTATACAAAGCTAGAGGAAACACACAAGGAAGAATAGGAGATTGAGAAAACAGAAGTAAAACAACCCCATCATCTTTGAACAACAGAATTAAATAAAAGGTAGGGGAAAAAAAAGTGGGGAGGAAAATCTACACAAATGAAGAAAAACCAAAAGGTCTCACACAGACCCCTGGGAGGTCAGACACTGAGAAAACAGACTTCGGAATGCATTGTTTAATGAAGAGCCCCCAAGCAGAAGAAAGAATCTCAGAATTTGAGGACCAAAATATAGAACCAACCTAAACTGTCAAAAACATAGAAAAGAAGCTAAAAAGACAGAACAAACCTTCAAGAGATAAGCAATTACTTCAGGAGACTGAATGTAAGAGTTATTGAACTTCCTGAGGCAGAAAGAGAGACAGAGACCATCCTGAAACAAACATTCCATAAAATCATTCAAGAAAACTTCCCTCATCTCATTAGTTATGTGAAAATTCAAATGCAAGAGATTCAGAGAACCCCGGCAAGACAACAAATGAGAAGACCAACTCCTAGACACATAGTTATTCACCTAAGGAAAGTAGGTATACAAGAAAAAATCCTAAAGGCAGCAAGACAAAAAGGTCAGACTACCTACCAGGGAAGACCAACTAGAATAGCAGCAGATTTATCTACAGAAACACTGCAGCCTAGGAGAGCTTGGAAACCCATTTTCAAAGTTCTCAAAGATAAACAATTTCAACCAAGAATAAGTTACCCAGTAAAGCTAAGCTTCATCAGAGAGGGAGAATTAAAATATTTCTCAGACATTCATTCTCTAAGAATTTATGTTACCTGTAGACCAGCTCTAAAAGAAACACTTGAGAAAGTATTAAATACAGAAGAAAAGGAAAAGAGAAGGACAATGTTCTTCACAAGAGTATAGGAAAAAGATTAAAAACACACATGAATCAACCCCCAAATCAAAAGAAAGACAACAAATAAACAGGAACAAACACAACAGTATAAGAACCTCATGACAGGGAGAAACTCTCACATTTCAAAAATAAGCCTGAATGTGAATGGACCAAATGCACCACTGAAAAGACATAGAATGGCAAAACGGATCAAATATCATCAGGCAACAATATATTGTCTCCAAGAGACTCATCTCACAAGAAAGGACATGCACAGACTCAAAGTAAGAGGATGGGAAGCAAAATTTGAGGCATCCGGAACACAAAAGAAATCAGGAGTTATAATCTTAATATCAAACAAAATATCCTTCAAGGTATTACAAATTTTAAAAGATAAAGAAGGTCACTATATAATGATAAAAGTTTGAATCCATCAACAAGAAACATCCACCCTACACACATATGCACCCAATATAGAAGCACCAACTTTCACAAAGTAGCATCTAGGAAAACTTAAAAATGATATTGACTCTAACACTATTATAGCTGTGAACTTTAATAACCCACTCACAACCCTAGACAGATCATCAAGACAAAAAATCAGCAAGGGATTCTGGAATCCCAATGTGACTCTTGACCAAATGGACTTAATTGATATCTACAGAACACTCCACCCAATGACCATAGAATATATATTCTACTCATCACCGTATGGAACGTACTCTAATATCGACCACATCCTTGGCCATAAATCAAGCACAAACAAATTTCATAAGTTTGAAATTTTGCAATGCACCTTCTCAGACCAAAGTGGAACAAAAATAAATATCAACTCCATCAAAGTTCTCCCCAAACCAATAAAGACATGGACACTAGCCGAGCTCGGTGGCTCAGCCTGTAATCCCGCGCCTTGGGAGGCTAAGGTGAGTGGATTGCCTGAGTCCGTGGGTTCGAGACCCGCCTGGGCAAGCGAGACCTCATCTCTACAAAAAATCAAAAAATTAGCCCAGCATGGTAGCGTGCGCCTGTAGTTCCAGCTACTTGGAAGCTGAGGTGGAAGGATCACCGGAACCCAGCAGGTCGAGGCTGCGGTGGCCAGGAGCGGCCACTACACTCCAGCCT
>CAUYQG010087716.1:0-24437 GCA_963574415.1 Tarsius wallacei
TGTGTATTCCCTGAATCTAAAAGATTTGTTAAAAATCAGGCAAACCTGGGAAATGTGAGGGCCCACAGGTGCCTGGAGGGCAGGGCGTGTGGGGCATGGGGAGGGTGAGGACTGTGCCTGTCAGGTTGGTGAGTTGAGTCAGTGCCATGGGTTTGCAAAGAATTGCATAGAAGGTAGATTAGAAAAACAATTTATTCAGAAAGTGAATTAGAAAAGAGTGGATTTGCTTCCCAAGGGATGTTTGAGGCTGGGGACTTACAAGTTTTCCCTCTTATCTCTGATGACTGGATAGATGGCGGGTGGTCAGTCACAAACACACAGACAAAGGTGGGCTGGTAGCTGGAAGAGTCGGTCAGTCATATAGGCAAGAAGGGCTGGGCCGGTAGCTGGAAGACACATTCTTGGGAGATGCTAATCTTTGCGTCTTGTGACCAGGTAGAATGAAGCCCACTCAGGGGCCAGAAAAATGGTTGTGCTTCTAGTTATTGATTATTGCTTTGTATGCAGCATGGACCTAAGTACATGGCCAGGTCTGCTCAAGGTCGGTGACCAGAGAAACTCCATTTTGGACTCTGTTCTTTCAACCCTGTCCCTGCCCTACCCCAGGGCTGCCATAGTGGACAGTTCACCTTTGGATGGAGAGGGGCTCCCAGGCAAACTGTTTTCTGCTGAGTCTCACTAGGCAAGAGGTATGACAAATCGACCTGTGCCAAAGATGATTAGATGGCCTCGGGAGAGAAGACGAGACCAGAGGGAAAGAGAGAGACAAAGAGACAGACAAAAACAGAGGGACAGGGCAGAACGAGAGAAGTGGAGAAGACAAAAAGCTCTTTTAGAATTTGTCCAGCAGGTTTTCTGATTTTTTACTGGAAGGCTCCTCCCCCCTAAAAAAAAATTTGAAAGAACAGAATAGACCAGAGTCTAAGCTGGTGACTGGTGGAGTTTATGCAAATGTCTCCCACCTGCTGATGCAGCCTTTGTCCTCATTTGAAGGCTTCCCTTCAAAGACTTGATACATGTAATCTGCCAGACACAATAGCAGGTCTAAAGTGGGTAATTTAGTAGTTCAAATTCACTGTTTATCTTGGGTTATCTAAGGAGTTGAAATAGTCTCCGTGGGGACTAAAAGCACATATCCACTTACAAACCTATTGTTCTCTGCCTGCAAGACACATGGTGGCTGTGATCACCTCCACCCAGGTGAGAGCAGAGGTCAAGGTGTGGAGGAAGACAGCCCTCCCTACGCAGGGTGACTCTGTGTATCTGTGAATAGCGTACCCTGTCCCTCTCAAAACTGCCCACTTTGGACAGTAACCTGTGTGATCACCTTATTCATACATGGGGGCTAAATGAATTCTTTGAGCCTCGAAGCAATCTCTTGGGGCTGGCAGAACAGGTAAGATTGTCTCTGTTTTATAGGTGAAGAAACAGAGGTTATAATCCTGCCCGAGGTTGCAGAACTACTAAGTGGTGGAGCCAGGTTTTGAAGATCCATGCCATTCAACCGCTGTCCAATTTCAAGGAACAACTTAAGCCAGTAGACTCAAAACCAGATCACACTCGCATCCACGGTCAACCAACATATCCACCCTAAGGCACTGATGGCTCGTACGGGGCCCAAGCTCTGCAAAGCAGGAAAAAGACGCAATTGGCAGCTAAAGGAACCAGTTTCGTTTGCCAAAACACAATGTTCCCCTTAATGACATTTCTCCCTGTTTCCCAAGTGGTAGGTTGGTGATAATCAACCAGGACAAACTCTCTCTTCTACTGACGTCTGTGTACCACAAGGCTGGTGCTGAATCACCTCCATTATGGCCAAGCCCACTTTCCTCTGTTGAACTAGAGTCAGAGCAGAGGATGGGACGAGAAAAAGCGGCAGAGGGGAACGAGGGTTCGACCACGGATGGCCTCGGCCTCGTCAAGGATCCCAGCAGCCACATTCAGCTGTGAAAGAACTGCAAGCAAAGGAGTGATGTAAGGAGACCCAAGTTTTCGGAAGATCGCAGGAGACTGAAGCGGGGCGAGAGTGAATGCAGTCTGGCAATAGAAGTGAAACCGAGCAGACTTGGTGAGGATCCGCTCCAGGAGGGAAGAGGAAGACGGGGGTCGAAGTAACTTCCAGCTTCTGGGTGGGAAACGATCTTTCACTGAAGAAGGAGCAGACTTTGGGGGACCTCACACCATGCATTTTGTCTTGGATGGTGGGCCAGATTGGAGGTGCCTTTGAAAATTCTGTGGCAGCAGCTGTGTAAGCGGCTGGACACTTACATTTCAAGCTCAGAAGAGACGTCTGGACTGGAGGATAAAGAAACGGTGAGCTGTCTGCATGTTTGTGGTCATGGCGTTTTATAGCAGTGCCCAGTGCAGGTTTACTCAAGGCTATGGGCTTCAGCAGGGACTGGGGGGCATGGAGACTTGAGTCCAGCACATTTGTTTGCCCAGTATACAGCTGACCCGGGAACTGCAGCATTGCTTGGAAGTGAAGACGGATTTACCCAACAAAACAGTATCTGCAAATACTCCGTCCCCTTCTCTGTTCTCGGGCCAATCAGTCTCTCTTGGCTATACCACCCACCGCCTCACCAGCTCCCGCCACCATCCGGACCACGTCATTGAGTCAAACTTGGGTCAGCTCGCTCAGTGCAGTAAGGCCAAACACCCACACTGAAGTCTGCCACAGGAAGGAGAAAGGAAGGCGTTTATCTGTAGGGCGCCAAGGAAAGAGAATCGGGCAGCTCACACTGAAGTCCTGACCTCCCTGCTGACTTACAGGTATGGGTTTTTAAAGGCAAGGGTAAATTTCAGGAAAGCAGAAGCTACAGGCAAAATTGTAAATCATACAATTGCACAGGTTACATGTTGGCTTGGCCTAAAAAGGGCATGGCATCTTTAAAGGGAGTAAGGAGGTTACAGGTAGATTCAAAGATTTTCTGATTGTAATTGCTTACGGAAGAGAAGCCTTGTTGAAAATTTGGGGTCAGCAGAAAGGATGTTAGCTCTGGCTCCTGGAGTGGCCTTCTCTAGGCTCCTCAGGAATAAATTTAGAACAAAGAATGGCAGTAAGAGTTCAGGCCTCTGTCCCCCCTTACACGAGGTCTATGTGTGGGGTCAACACTTTCCATCTGGTGGGGGTCCTGGTTTCTGAAAAACAACTCAGAGACATATGTTAAGCTGCTATCTTTAGCATGAAAACAAAGGGAAATCTTTAGGGAGCCAAACATCCCATGACTCTAAGGTCCTTGGCTATTGTTTTACCCTGCTGTTACCTTCTTGATTATCAAGTTGCTCATTTACTTCTCAGGCCTGGCTAGGCGCCTTGGGTTTCCCTTGAGGGATCTCAAGATTTTCCTTTATCTCACGCTTCGGTGGGGAGGGTCTGTAGTTACCCAGAGGGATCCCTGCTCTGTCTCAATGCTTCGGCCCCTAACTTACCCTCCTCTTGGAAATTCCTCCAAGTGCTTTGTCTTCAAAGTGACCTGCAGTGAACCTGGGGGCAGAGGGCACTGTGTGGGTGCAGCATATGCAGTATCTATACTCATGGGAGGCATCTCCATCAGAGAGCTCTCAGGGCCAGCCTTGGGCTGCTCTGGGGCTGGCAGCATCTGCTCGTTTAATCCTCACTGCCAGCTGGGAGACCGGGGTTATCCCCGTTGGACAGGCAGGAAGACAAGGAGCCCTGCCAGGTGACACAGAAGAGCCTGACATTTCTGAAAGGAGATGGCATGTGTGAGTCATTGGGGAAATGGCCCAGCATGGTCAGGGTAAGAAAAAGAATGACTTATTTTCACAGTAAGCTTTTTGCTGAGTCACTTCCTGCTTCTTGTTCTCTTTGGGGGGGCTTTTACTTTGGTGGGCTTTTTCATTTAAACTTGAACAGGAACCAAGTAGAACAAAATCTTGTAAGCCAATTGACAAATAGGACATGCAAATGAAGTAAGTTTGTCATACCTATGTTAACCAATTAATAGATAGGACATGCAGATGAACTAACCAGGTAACCCGATCAATGTGCAACATGCAGGCAACATCTGGGAAAGTGATGTAACCTCTGGAAGTACCCAGTCTTTGGGGAAACAAGGGAGGGACTTGCCTTTTAGGGCTTGAATACTCTGGCTGAAACTGCTTCGGTGTGCCTGCTCATCTGGGGATAATATTTTTAAAAGCTGCTGCGCTCTACTGATCTCTGAGTCTCCTTGTTGTTTTTGGACAACCCAGTCTGGAGGTGGGGGTGTCCCCCAGGACCCCCATTTCCAGCAGTCAGTCTGTCAAGTAGGAAATGCTCAGATTTAGATCTTCAGCCTTGGTCTTGCTTTCAAAAGAAAGTTTTTCATTTTCGTTTTCTCAGGAAATTGTTTAGAATTCTTATTCATAAAGGTTGTAAGCACTTCCCACAGGTAGACAGGGTTTTTGTTACCCAGAGATGTAAGCACCAAAAAAAATAAAATAAAGCAGGACTAAAATTCAAAGGAAACAGTAGGGAGAAAAGTTTATATTTAGACTTCATTTTGAAACACGAAAACTAAAAATTATAAAACAACTTCATTTTATCTTTCTTATTTGAATTGCAGTCTCACTCGGTCACACAGGCTGGAGGGCAGTGACACACTCATGGTCAACCCAGCATTGACCTGCTGGGCTCAGGTGATCCTTCCATCTCAGCCTTCCAAATAGGCAGAACTACAGATGCTCACTACCACGCCCAGCTAATTTTTGATTTATTGTAGAGATGAGGTCTCACCAAGTTGCCCAGGCTGTTCTCAAACCCATGGGCTCAGGCAATCCCCTCACTGCAGCCTCCCAAAGTGCTGGGATTACAGGCTTGTAAAACCCGGCCTTATCTCAAGTTAAATAAAGCCTAGCTTATAATTATAATGATCTTTTATTTCTGCTTTAGGTTTTTTTTAATATAAAAAAACCTCAGAAAAAAGAATAAATCTATTACCTAGGTTTCATAATCATTACCTTTTTATTTACTTTTTTTGGCTACAGTATTTTAAAACATATTACAAGTATTATGACTTTTCAATATGAATTTTTTAAAAGATGACATTTGCCTACATAAACACAATGTCATTACATTTCAGAAAATTGATGGCTCATGCCTGTAATCCTAGCACTTTGGGAGGCTGAGGCAAGAGGATTGCCTGAGCCCACCAGTTAGAGATCAGCCTGGGCAACTTAGTAAGGCCTCATCTCTACATTCTTTAAAAAATTTTTTTTTAAAAAAAGAAAATTGATGAGAAATCCTAGCATCATCTAATACCCAAACCATTAAATGTCCCTCAATTATGACTAAAGATATCTTTTTTTTTTTTTTGAGCTGGAGTCTCACTCTGTCGCCCAGACTGGAGTGCAGTGGCTGCTCCCAGCCACCACAGCCTCGACCCACTAGGCTCCGGCGATCCTTCCGCCTCAGCCTTCCGAGTAGCTGGAATTACAGGCACGCGCTACCATGCCCGGCTGATTTTTTATTTATTGTAGAGATGAGGTTTCACCAAGTTGCCCAGGCGGGTCTTGAATCCGCGGGCTCAGGCAATCCACTCACCTCAGCCTCCCAAAGCGCGGGATTACAGGCTGAGCCACCGAGCCCGGCTGACTAAAAATATCTTACACTTGATTTGTTCGAACAAAAATTCAATCAAGAACCACTCATTTGCATGTAGCTGCTGTGACTTCTGGGTCTCTTCTTTCTTTCTTTCTTTTTGTTGCTTTTTTTCCTGAGTTGGGGGTCTCACCCTTCACTCTGTCTCCCAGGCCGGTCTGGACCGAAGCAGCACAGTCATGGCTCACTGCAGCCTTGACTTCCGTGGCTCAGATGATCCTTCCTCCTCAGCCCCCAGAATAGCTGGGACTACAGGTGTGTGCCACCACACCTGACTAATTTTCTTATTTTTGTAGAGATGAGGTCTCCTTGTGTTACGCAGGCTGATCAGGTCTCTTTTAATCTGGATAGTGCACTGTCCAATATGGTAGCTACTGGCCACACGTGGCTACTTAACAAGTTTATTTATTTGAATTCTCCACTTTAAAAAAGTATCAAAATGACCCAATCGGTAGGACTCATAAGAGAAAGTATCTGTAAAGGTTTAAACCAGTACAGAGGACTGACTGACTAAATACCTATGTTTCCCCCACACAGTGGAAATACGAAGCAGCTGTAATTAGGAATGAGAAAAGTGTCTCTATAGACTAACATGGAGAGCAAATTAGCAAAATAAAGCAAGAGCGATATTTATAATATGGTACATTTTACGCAAGAAAGGGGGAGATAAATAGATGATAGGGAGGTTGATAGATGGTAGAGTATTAGTTAGTCGAGCTACCATAACAAAGTACCACAGACCGGGTGGCTTAAACAGCATAAATTTATTTCTCACAGGCCTGGAAGCTAGAAGTTCAAGATCAAGGTGCTGGTGGATTCAATTCCCGAATGAGGACTCTCTCCCTGGCTTGCAGACAGCTGCCTTTTACTGTGTCCTCATGTGGTGGAGAGAGAGAGAGAGCGTGCATACTAGCTATCTGGTGTCTCTTCTTATAAGAGCACGAATCCCATCCTGAGGACTCTACCCTTATGGTTTCATCTAAACCTAATCACCTCCCAAGGTCCCCCCACCCCAATACCATCACATTGGGGATTAGGGCTTCCACATGAATTTTGAGAAGAACACAATTCAATTCACAGCAAATAGTTATTTATTTATAATATCGAAATAAACAATGGATGGATAAACCAAAAAAACAATTTTGTAAATGGTTTTCTCGTGGGAGAAAAAAGAAACCGGATGAAGAGAAGTCATGAAAGCAAGACTTCTGTGGCTGTAACTAGATAAGTAGGGGGGTTCAGGGACTGTAAAACCTTTATATAAATTTTAAAAATTAAGTCACAGAAGAAAAACAAACAATCCCTTAAAATTTGAAACTGAAATGAATGAGCCCAACTGCATATAAAGTGTAGAGCATAGCCACATAAAGGAAACAATTACTTCAAGTGGCTTTAAAACACAGAGTTTAACTACACGTCCCAAATGAGAGATATTCTACGGGCAATAAAAAAGGAAAGAAATCATAAACCGCATTCAGTAGTCATATGTTAGTATTGATATTTGTATTAAATTATTATGTTTCCATCATTAGGAGTCATAATTTTCAGCATAAACGTGACATAGCATAAAATCGTGAAGTTAAGTAAAAACTGTAATCTTACAAGTGAATTGGAAATAGCAGTATGAATACATATTACGTTGTTCTCTAAAAAGGAAACACCTTCTACAACAAGGACTGGCAGCTAGAGACACACTTTGAGGAGAGCAGGTCTCCGGCCCACGTGGAGAGGGGCCCTGGCTGCCAGACTCAACCTTCAGGAAGGCCAAGGGCAGCGGTGGGTCAAAACCAGGACAACTGCTCTACAGCAGCCACGGCAGCCAGCGCAGCGGGGTCCAGGGCAACCAGGTCAGCAGCCCAGCGCCTGTGGTGCACCTGGCACCCTGTCCACGTCCCTGCCTCTGCGGGTGCTGTGCTCCTGGGGCTCCAGGGTTCTGCGGCGCCCTCCGTCTGGCCTTGGAAATCTTCCCAGCAACAGAACCCGCTGGCTCCACCCCAGCCAGGCCCAGGGATCCCCGCACAGAGCACCCCAGCTGTCCCAACCGGGACCTGAGGTTCAGGCCCCTCCACCCGGGACCCACCCTAGACCCCGCCTCATTCGGTGATGTCACAGGGCTCTCCCCACCCCAAGACCCTTTCAGGAACCCTCCCTGTCCTCCACGACATCTGGGTTCCAAGCAAGAGCTGGCCTCTGGCACGAGAAGGACCTCCCCACTAGAACGGTTGGCTGAATCTGCAGGGGAGTCGCCCTGCAGGCCCCCACGCCACAGGGGGTCCGGTGCACCATGGGAGCCTGCAGTGGGGGTGTCCCCACTTCACAGCAGGAAGGCACCTCGCTTACATCCCGCCTTCTGGTGTGGGCGTGTGCTTGTCTTCGCTAGCAGCCACCAAAGGGCTGCTGCTCCAAGTGTCCGGCCTCATCGTTCGGGTCCTGCTGAGCACCCGTGGTGCTTAGGCCTCAACCGCTGCTGGGTGCGAGTGCCCAGGGCTGGCGGTGCTGCCAGGGCCTTCCTGAGGCTTGGCTGGGCCCCTCTCCAGCCAGTGTGTCCTGGAGAGCTCTGCCGGCCAGTGTCTGTGACATTAAGAAGGACTGTGAGACTTGTGTAACCTTTACACGCATTTGTGGTCACCGCGGCTTCCTGCGGTTTCATGTCAATTTCTCTGAAGCCGGCGAGGCTAAGCAGTTCTCACATATTGACAGAGTATCAGAAATCTGCAAGTAGGTGGTCTGTTTGCTTTTTTTTGCCAGTTTTTCTTGATGTATCTGAATTGATTCCTCTATCTTCTCGAAAGTTAATGCGTTGCAATTTTCCCATTTATGTTGTTTTTTCATTAGTAGCATTTCTTGCTTCCTAGATTTTTTATTTTCATGTTGTCTATTTCAATATTTTTAAAATTACCTGTGGTGATGGACCAATTTTGGTTTGTCTGTTTATCTGCTTTTTATTTCAACCAGTGGCAGATTGATATATCCAAAAATGAAACAAAATTGTCTTAAAATTCGTAATGACATTCACAAGCTAAGCCCCATTGTTTCCATTGCTACATTAAACAGACACCAAATACACTGTCAAGTTGACATAAAGGTTTCTAGAAGCTGATTTGATTGATTGATTGATTGTGGGGGTACAAGTGAGGGTCTGCTACAGAACTAGGTCGCCTGCAGGTGCAGTTTGGGCTTCGAGCTGGTGCTCTCTCCCACGGACGGTGAGCAGGCACCCAGTGGGATGCTATGTGCCCCCCTCCCTTCTCCTACCCTCTCTCCCCTAGCGGTGGCCAGCGTCTGCCCATTTCACTCTCGTGCCAGTGTGACTGGTGATCCGGGCCTGCTGATGAGTGAGAACATGTGGCATTCAGTTCTTTGTTTCTGTGACAGCTCACTAATAAGGTCTCCAGCTGCATCCATGTTGCTGCGAAGGCCATGATTTTGTTCTTCTTTGTGGCTGCATCATGTCTGTGTACCACATTTTCTTTATCCAGTTCATTTTTGATGGCGTCTGGGTTGGTTCCAGGTTTTCGCTCTTATGGAAAGTGCGGCCATAACCATGCACATGCAGGGGTCTTTTTTGTAAAGTGGCTTATGCTTCTCTGGGTAAAACCCCAGAAGAGGGTCTGCTGGATCATGTGGAAGGTCAAGTTTTAGTCCTCTGAGAAATCTCCACACTGCTTTCCACAGAGGCTGAACCAGCTCACATGCCCAGCAACCGTGTCGCAGGGTTTCCTTTTCTCTGCAGTCACGCCAGCACTTGCTGTTTTTTGACGTCTTATTGATAGCTATCTTCACGGGTGTTAGGTGGTATCTCATTATACTTTTGATTAGCATTTCTCTGATGTGAGGCTGAGCATTTTTTCATGTGTTTGCTGGCTGCTTGTATGTCTTTCTTTGAGAAGTGTCTGTTCATGTCCTTGGCCCACTTTTTAATGAGGTTGGTTGTTCCTTTCAATTCTTTTGAGTTCTTTATAGATCCTAAATGTTAGGCCTTTCTCAGATGCATAGCTTGTAAATATTTTTTTTCCCATTCTGTGGGTTGTCTCTTTACTTTCTTGATGGTTTCTTTTGCTGTGAAAACACTATTTTTTTTTTTTAGTTGGAATCTCACACCATCTCCCAGGCTAGAGTGGAATAGCATGCTCACAGTCACCCCAGCGTCAACCTACTGGGCTCAAGCGATCCTTCCACCTCAGTCTTCCAAGTAGCTGGAACTACAGCCATGCACTGCCACATCCAGCTAATTTTTTGATTTATTGTACAGATGGGGTCTTGCCAAGTTGCCCAGGCTGTTCTAGAACCTATGGGCTCAGGCAATCTCCTCACCTCAGTCTCCCAAAGTGCTGGAATTACAGGCTTGAGTTACTGTGCCCGGCCACACAAAAACTTCTGATAAGGACCCACCTTATCAAACTTAAGACTGTCTATTGTAGTTTTAGCTGCATTTGCTTTTAAGGACTTGGCCATGAATTCATTGCCTACTCCCAAATCTAAGAGGGTGTTTCCTAAGTTTTCTTCTAAGATTTTTATATCTTGAGGTTTTATATGTAAGTACCTGATCCATTTTGAGTTAACTTTTGTCTGTTGTGATAAGTAGAAGTTCAGTTTCATTATTCCGCATGTGACTAGCCAGTTTTCCCAGTACTGTTTGCTAAATACAGTTTCCTTTCCTCAATGTTTGTTATTGACGACTTTGTCAAAGATGAGGGACCATGGCTTTATTTCCAGGCAAAAGCTGACTTTCAGTATATCTACTTACCCAATCACTAACCGGAAACAGAATTTACAGATGGTGCCAGTCTGAGGTCTGTCTGTCACATACTACTTTGAAAATAGCTCAGTTTGTCTTATTTTTCATCTATAGGGTTAATATTTTCTTTTTTCTTGTTTAACAAATATTTCATTACTGTAAAGTCATGAAGATATTCTCTATTTTCTCTAAGATCTTTAGTTTTTTACCTACCATATTAAAATCTTTAATATATCCACAATAAATTGAATATATTATGAAATAGGGATTCTGATTCATTTTTTGTTCTAATGGATTTCTAATTGTAAATTGATTGAGAAGCTTATAATTTATACTGTCATAAATCAAAGTATATATATATATATATATATATTTTTTTTTTTTTTTAGTTGAAGTCTCACTCTTGTTGCCCAGGCTGGAGTGCAATGGCACACTCACAGCCATCGCAGCCTCGACCTGCGGGGCTTAGGTGATCCTTCCACCTCAGCATTCCAAGTAGCTGGAACTACAGACACATGCCATCACACCCGGTAAAAGTTTTTGTGATTTATGTTAGAGAGGAGGTCTCACCAAGTTGCCCAGGCTGGTCTCGAACCCCCGGGCTCAGGCAATCCTGTCACCTCAGCCTCCCAAAGTACTGGGATTACAGGCTGAACCACTGTGCCTGGCCTCAAAGGTCTGTTAACATATGGCTCAGATGATCAGCTAGCAAGCTTGACACCAACTCTCAGGATGGCTAGAGGCAGATGTGATATCAAGGAGGTAAGGAGATGCCCACCTCAGTTTAAACCAGGTTATCAAAAGCCTACATTTTGGGTCAATGATCTATATGCTGTGCTTGTACCAACAACATACTGTTTAGTTACTACAGCTTTAAAATAGTTCCTCAAAAAAAATAAAATAAATAAAAAATAAAATAAAATAGTTCCTCATCTCTGGTGGTTCAAGTCATCCCACCTTATTCTTTTTATTTTATTTTATTATTTTATTTTATTTAAAGACAGGGTCTTTCTCTGTCACCCAGGCTAGAGTAAAGTAGCATAATCATGGCTCATTGCAACCTTGAACTCCGGGACTCAGGTGATCCTCCTGACTTAGCCTTTGGAGTAGCTGAGACTACCGGCATGCACCACCACCACCACACCTGCTGATTGTTTTTTGTTTGCTCGTTTGTTTTTTGTAGAGACAGGGTCTCACTATGCTGCCCAGGCTGGTCTCAAACTCCTAGCCTCAAACAATTCTTCCACCTTGGTTTCCCAAAGTGCTGAGATTACAGGCATGAGCCACTGCGCTCACTCAACTTCCACCTTATTCTTTTTAAAAGTGGCTTGACTTGGCCCTTTGCATTTCTGTATAAATTTTTGACTGCTTCTGTTAGGTTCCACAAAGAAGCCTGTGGGAATTTTAATATATATATATCAGGAGCCAATTTGAAGGGACTCACACTGCCCTAAAATGGAACCACTTGAGTACCAAGTGACTGAAATGGAATGAAACACCACAACAAATGTATAAAACTCTCATGTGTTTGTAGTAACATTTTAAAACTTTTTGGTCATCGTTGGAATTTGCTAGGACAACTCGTTCCTCTAAAAACTGATAAATAAAGGGACAAAATCAAGTATTCATCCTGTCTTTTCCTTCCAAACTGTTTCTGAGGAACTAAAGAGTTGACGAGATAAACATTTTTTTTAGTAGAGAGGTTCTTGCTATGCTGGCCTGGAATTCCTGGGTTCAAGCCATCCTCCTACCTGAGCCTCCTGTGTATCTAGAACTACAGGCACACATCACCAGGCCTGGGTGACAAAGTGATATTTTGACAAAAAATCTTATAATAGAGGGAACAGGTAGACCCCCACCTGAACCTACTAATCAACTGTATCATCACTAAAAATAGAATAAATATGATAAGCCTTCCCAGTGGAATCCAATAGGATGTCACAGCACCACCCCTATGAGTCTAATCAAGTCTCTACATCCAACCTTCAGTTTATAGGAAATATAGAGGACAGAAGAACAAGCTTTAAAAGCCCTCTCGGCAGCAATCAGCCAAATCCAATGAAGTCATTCAGCCAGTGAATCAATGGCATTTACTAATAATAAAGAATAAAGCTAAAAGAACAACGGATATTTAAGACACATCCAACCAGCACTCGGGTCTTATTTGGATCCTAAATGAGACAAATTCACCCTAAAAGATATTTTTGGGAAGTCAATTGTTAACTGACTAGAATTAGGAATTGTGATTTAATTGTGATAATGTGTGGCATCTGTGTCTTAAAGTGCTCTAGTTAGAAATAAAGACTGTGTATTTATAGGCAAAATGACATACTGGGATTTAACTTCAAGGACTCCAGTTTTAAAAGAATGTGAGAGAAGGAGTAGCTCAAATAAAAATGGCAAAATTGTGATAATTACTGAAATTAGCGAATGTATGCATGAGATTCTTCATTACATTATCCTCTTTTGTGCATGTCTAAAATGTCCCTTATTTAAAAGCCTTTTATTGCTTTTAGATCAAAAGCAATCTATAAATTCAAAAGACAAATAAGAAAGTAGGAAAGCCATTACTTTACTAAGTTCTGGTGTGGCCATGTGCTCTTTGAGCTTTGGCCACTGCCATGTTTCCCTAAGCTTTGGTCCCCTCCCCTACCTTGGGGAAGCACCTCTCTCTCTCTCTCTCATTTACTTTCTAAACAAACTATGTTTTCCAATCCAGCCACGTTTCCTAGCTTTGGCCCCCTCCCTTACCTTTAGTACTTTCTGGTGGATCATTCGGCAACATGTACCATGAACCTTTAAAAATGTGTGTCCTGGGGTCCTTGAAGAAATGATTGGTTCTAGGATTGAGGCAGAAAATATACAAGATGAGCCTGGCGCCCTTTGTAGTGCCAGAAAATAAGGACGTGCGTGAAAAAAAAGGCCCACAATGATGGGGATGTGTCCAGGGGCATAGGAGTCAACTCAAAGAGCTCCCACTGGTCAAAGCTGGAACGATTTGAACAAGAAAATAAAGTACCACTGAATCATAACCCAGAGTATAAAATCAATATCCCTGATTCCATTCAGAGTTAAATGAACAGTCAAATAAATGCGGGAGAATAAACAAGCCTCCCACGCAGACACATTCCAAATACTCTCAGGAAGATGAAACACAACTCCCCACCGCTTACGTGTGGGGCTGCATGTACATATAGTGACTTCATTCCAGTGAGCACAGTATGGAGAGGGGAAAGGGGAGAGAGACTCGAACACGACTTCAGGCGGGCGATTGAGGTCAACCAGCCGTGAGAAGTGACTCTGTCGTATGTATCTTTGAGATGATACAATGAGAATGTCACTTTGCCTCTGTGGTCTTCAACCTCAAAGCACAAAACCCCCGTCTAATCGTGAGAAACACGTCAGACAAATCCCAGTGGAGGAACAGTCTACAAAGGACCTGGCCCCTCAACGGTAGTAAGGCCACAAAAGCAAGGAGGGTCTACAAAACTACCACAGCCCAGAGGAACCTATGTAGATGTGGGATTCTGGGATAGGACAAGGACACTAGGGAGAGATCGTGGGAATCTGGATGAAGTATGGACATTGCTTGATGATGACGTGTCAGTATAGGTTCATTAACCATAACAAATGTGTCCTTCATTATAATGTAAAGATGCTAATAAAAGAGAACCTGGGTGCAGGCGATAAGGGACCCCGCTGTACTGTACTCTCTTCACAACTTTCCTATAGATCTAACACTTTTCTAAAATAAACTTCTCTTCTTTTTTGAGTTGGAGTCTCACTCTGTCACCCAGGTTGGAGGGCAGTGGCACGCTCACGGCCACTGCAGCCTTGGCCTGCTGGGCTTAGGCGATCCTTCCGCCTCAGTCTTCCAAGTAACTGGAACTACAGACATACACCACCATGCCCGGCTAGACTTTTTCCTTAGTGTATGCTCTTTGATCAGAAATCCCATTTGGGGAAATTTATCCTGAAGAGATAAATAAGGATACAAACAGAGAATAAGTCCTAGATGTGAGGTTTGAAAGAGTTAAAACACAAACAGGAGATGAAAGCCGTGGATGAGGGCAGAGCCACACCGCCCATTAAGACGACCGGTCTCAAGGAAGCTGCTTCAGACGTGGATGCTCACCGTACTTAACTTTTTTTTTTTTTTTTTAAGTCGGAGTCTCACTCTGTCGCCCAGACTGGAGTGCAGTGGCCGCTCCCAGCCACCGCAGCCTCAACCTGCTGGGCTCCGGCAATCCTTCCGCCTCCACCTTCCGAGTAGCTGGAACTACAGGCGCGCGCTACCACGCCCGGCTAATTTTTTTTTTGATTTTTATTGTAGAAATGAGGACTCACCAAGTTCCCCAGGCGGGTCTCGAACCCGCAGGCTCAGGCAATTCACTCACTTCGGCCTCTCAAAGCACAGGATTACAGGCTGAGCCACTGAGTGCGGCCCGTACTTACCTTTAACTGCAAAGTAACTGGCAGTGTTGATCCACATTTGAAAAGACATCATAACTTTTCTGGTTTTTCTGTTGCCAGCCAGCTGAAATTCACAGGAGGGAAACAGACTGGCCAGCCTGCACCAGTGTGCCCTAACTCACTTCCATACTCATCAGTCAGTGTGGAGCTAGCTTAGCACTGCCTGTGCCCTTTTTGTTGTTAAGAACTTTTGAAATCACTTCTGCAATAAGAAAAAATATGTACTATATATATATATAATTTTTGAAATTATGATATTCAGTTCTGTGTAAAATCCCCCAACACATTCAAGATAAAATTTTATTTGTGAGCATTCTGTGCAATTTTCCAGGAAAACAGAGGAACAACCGTGCACCCTACAGGAAGCCGCAAGCCTGCGTTCTCAGCAGGTGACCCCCTCCTTGACCCCACCCTCACCAACAGTTTCTTTCCCCAGGAAGAAAAAGTCAACTCAGGGGAGCCAGGGATTCAGCCAACTCTGGACAACACCCCAGAGCCCCAGAGCCATGGCACCTTTCTGTCTGAAAACCTTGCTAAGCAGCTGGCCACACTTAGCCACTGGCTCTGCTTTGTGACAGATGCACTTCATACGTCCTTTTGCCGGGAAAAAGACTTTGCAATGGGAAAATAAATGGCAGGCCATCCTTTCAATGGAATTCCAGCTGTTGCCTAGCAGACCCTCCAGGAGTTGTCTGACTCTCTGAGGGCACACACCAGTGACTGTCTTCAGTCGCACCATCTGGCAACTCTTTGGAGACAGAAATGAGCTTGTGCGGGGCTGGTGGTGACACAGGTGTTTTCTGCCCATGGTAACGCAAAAGGTGCTCATAGCAGTGCATGTGGGCTTGTCCAATAGAGAATAAAAATACTTGAACTGGCTCTCTTATGAATTCATAATTAAATAAAACCTTTGACATGTATTCATCTTAAATTTATAGGGAGTCATGATTTTACCTTTCTGAAAGCCATCCTTTGGTAGTTTTAGAAGTCCCACTGAGACACCCAGCGGCTTCCTGGCTGGGGCCAGGTAAACTGTCCGGCTGCCAAAGGACACTCCACGGGCTGCTGGAGAGAAAGCTGTCTCCTTTCTTGGCTCCTAGAGTGAGTTCCAGCAGCAATAAAACTAGCATCTCATTCACTCTCGTTTCTCTAGTTTTATTTTTCTAAGCTTTACTGAATTTGTACTTATGTTTTTATTTCTGGTTTATGTCTGAGTGATAAATTGTTCACTATACTTGAGGAAAATGGTTGAGAATTTGGTTTTTGGTCTGACCACTCAGTAACCACTGTAGGTGAATAGCAGAGATCTAGTCCTTTTTGGGTCAGAACAACAGAAAATCCATTTAGAGCCCGGCTGGGCGTGGTGGCTCATGCCTATAAGCCCAGCACTTTGGGAGGCCGAAGTAAGAGAATTGCCCGAGCCCACCGGTTCCAGACCAGCCTGGGCAACTTGGCGAGACCTCCTCTCTACAATAAATCAAGAAAAATTAGGTGGGCATGATGGCACGTGCCTGTAGTTTCAGCTACTTGGAAGGCTGAGGTGGAAGGATCACCAGAGCCCAGAAGGTCGATGCTGCGGTGGCCGTGAGCGTGCCACTGCACTCCAGCCTGGGTGACAAAGTGAGACTCCAACTCAAAAAAAAACAAACAAGAATTTAGTGCCCACTGGGAAGAACAGCTCCTTGAGACTTGGGATTGGCCAAAGGTTGTGTTGCTGTGTTGACTTCCAGTCTGTGGTTCAAACTGCAGGGTTGGAAGCAACTCTCTTTGTGTTGTGATCCATGTGTCTGAAAACCTACGGCTGAGAAAAGCCAGGTTCACTTGGTGTGTGGGTGTGAAATATATGAGTAAATTAGATTATTACATCTCTTATATCAAAGGAGCTCTGTTCTGATTAGCTTATAGAAAAAATAAGCACATACAAATCTCACGTTTATAACTTCCAATACTTTCAATGTGCTATGCTTTTTAAAAAAATGTACCTTTCATAAAGAGTCTGCTACCTTAGAAACATTTTCTAAATCCAAGTTCATATACTGAAGCCTCTGGCAAATCAAGTTACTTTAATAATTTTGGTTTTTGAAAAACCAGGGCCGGGCATGGTGGCTCAGCCTGTAATCCCAGCACTTTGGGAGGCCGAAGCGAGAGGATCACCTAAGCCCAGCAGGTCGAGACTGTGGTGCCCGCGAGTGTGCCACTGCACTCCAGTCTAGGCGACAAGAGTGCGACTCCAACTCAAAAAAACAAAGCAAAACAAGGAGGTCTTCACTTTATCAGTGTTAAGTATAATATAAGTGCTGGGTTTTTTGTTTTTTTTTTTTTAGTATTACTCTACATTGGACCATTATTCAGACACATTTGTCATATCAACTTATGTTTTGTAATGTATCGATTGAACACATTTCCCAGAGCTTTATATAATGTAGCACCTGGAGCTGGCATTTAATAGAGTTGAGTACTTGTTAACACTGGATGCCTAGGTCAATTTCTAAATGAGGCTTAGTGCTGAAACACAAATGACTAAGCGTAATGTTAAGCCTACATACTTGTGATTATTATTATTATTATTATTATTATTATTATTGAGTTGGAGTCTCCCTCTGTCGCCCAGACTGGAGTGCCGTGGCCGCTCCCGGCCACCGCAGCCTCGACCTGCTGGGCTCTGGCGATCCTCCTGCCTCAGCCTTCCGAGGAGCCGGAACTACAGGCGCGCGCTACCACGCCTGGCTAGTTTTTGATTTATTGTAGAGACGAGGTCTCGCCAAGTTGTCCAGGTGGGTCTCGAACCCGCGGGCTCAGGCCATCCACTCACCTCAGCCTCCCAAGGCGCGGGATGACAGGCTGAGCCACCGAGCCCGGCTACCTGTGACTATTTTTACACGCTACAGAAAGTCTCCAACAGGGATCGTGTGTGCCACTTGAAGGAGGAAGCGGCGTGTGTGGACGTGGAAACGTGTGGCTGTGTGTTCATGCCTCAGCTGGCCTGCAGGAACACCTTCTGCCCACCTCCCCAGTTTTTCGGGGTAATAGAGGTTGTTCGCTTTGGATGAAAGTGGTCATTAACGTAGGTGGTTGACACTACATGAAGCAAGCACCACAAAGAAACGCAACTGTGTGTGTGTATCTGTTTTGTGAGGCAGTTTCATGAAGAGCAGTTTTGCTCCAGGATGCGAAAGAATGCAGCGAGGGACCAAAGCATTACACTTTACTTGAACTTCTTCAAAATCATGCCACTGGCTATGCTTACTTTAAACTTTGTTTGTATTACGAGAGAAGCAAGCAAGGATGGTGTCTTGGACACCCATGATAGTCTCTGTATCGAGTGCCCAAATCTTCTCTGGCAACTCTTTTGATTTTTCTTTTCTGAGATCGAATCGTAAATTTAGAAACTGTAAAATAAAACGTTTTAACTAAGACATTCTTTGAAACGCCTCAGAGGACCCCGGAAATTCACAACGATTTGTTCTTTCACCTTATGAAACAAGATGCTAGAAGTAATTATGTGTGTCATTCTTGCATCAGTTTCCGGAGAGATGCCCAGCCCTTCCCAGGTTAAGTTTGTAGCAGTAAACTGTCATACATGTGAGTATTTCAGACACCTCGCCCTTTACGGGAAGGCCTTGAAGGTCTTTTTATGCCCTCATGGTTCAATATATGCTTGACCCTTAGTGAAACGCTCATCAAAACTCTTGAAATACTTATTTCCCATAGAGAATGTTACCCTCCTGCATTTTGGGGTTACTGGTTGCTGTAATAAATTAGCCATGATTCTTGTCATCTGCAAGTTGGTTTTCATTTACTCTGATATGCTCTGCCGTGAGCCACAAGAGGAATGCTGCATCTTTGCAAAGGGAAGGCTGAGCGGCTCAGATTAGGACTGGGCAGGAGCTCCGAGCCCCTGCACGTCTATAAATCGCCTTGTTGGAACAGACTCCAGAGCTGACCTCTCCTCGGCCACTTTCAGAACATCCATCAGATGGAGTCATGATTTCTAGGCCTCTAAGTTCAGAGCCGAAGTTTCCTAAAAGTAGACTGTTGACCAGCATTCAGAGAACAGAAAGTGATTACACAGAATTGAATGAGACAATTTGTTGTGGCAACTTTTTTGGAATATTATTGATGCCGCTTTAATGTTCTTTCATTTACAGATCTGTGAGAAAGCCCGTTCTTTTTTTTTTTTTTTTGAGTAGGAGTCTGTCTTTTGTCACCTAGGCTGGAGTGCAGTGGCACGCTCACAGCCACCGCAGCCTTGACCTGCTGGGCTTAGGGGATCCTTCTGCCTCAGCCTTCCAAGTAGCTGGAACTACAGATGCATGCCACCACGCCTGGCTAGTTTTTGTGATTTATTGTAGAGATGAGGTCTCACCAAGTTGCTCAGGCTGTCTCCACCTTCTTAACCTATAATTTGATAGACTTTATGTTTGTCGATTGAAAATAAATGTTTTAAAATAGTATCTGATTCTTACTGACCTTCCAGAAAATTACTTGGTCTCCTTAACTTTTCATGAAAATATAGCTACTACTTTGATAGGTTGGTTCACTGAGGAACTAGTCTCCTTTATAAAAGCAGGGATCAAATTGCATTGTGCAGTAAGGGTCGTATTTGGGATGTCATACTTGGAGACGATTTCCATTTAATCAGGTGTGATAAGCCACTTTGCATTCAGAATCAATGCCCTTGAAGGAGAACATGCTGGGGCCTCAAGTCCCAGCCTCACAGGGCAGGGAGGTCGCTTCCTGCAGGCCAGGAGCGTCACCCAGCCTAGGGAACTTTGAGAAGAGAGGAAATCCTCCAAAGTTACAGGTACACAGGTGCAATCTGGTGGCGGCTGTTCCTGGAGCTGTTTCCTAGCAGATAAAAGAGGCTTTTGAAAAATCCCAACTGAGATTCCGTACACAGACGTCCAGACAGAAGCCAATTCCAGGGCCTTGGCCGTTGCTCAAGCTGCCCCACTCTCTAGATGTGAAAGCTGGCTCAAGGAGGCCTGAAAAGTGGTGAACATTCATGCTGCGCCTATGCAAATGATCAGGCCAACCTAATGAGACCCGGCACCGTGTGACCAAGAATAACTGTTGAGGATTATTATGCTCCTGGGGGAAAGAGAAGAAGACTGCTCCATTGTGAGAGGCTTTAAGTGGGCAGAAACATCACGGAGCATCCTGCTGATGGACTCTGGGAACGATCTAAGTGGACCCTCAGGGACTGCCTGATCCTCGGGGGGCGCGGGCCTTGGTTGTCTGGGCTGGGCTGCAGAGGCAGTGTTAGCTTGTGAGGAGTTGCAGAGGCCTCCTGTCGCTAGCACTCCCTCTTGTCTGGGAGACACTACAGCCTTTGTCAATGCAATTTAAACCGCCGGCCGCATCTGGCTGGCCCCTCGTTAAGCAGATAAACAAATCGTGTGGCTTTTCTGTTTGTATGAGATGTATGCATACACGTGTTCATGATTTTGCCTTTTTTGAAACTGGCCTGGAACACCTCTTAACTCCTGCGACTGAAGGGTCGTCACCACTGTCCTATGGGAAACGGAGCCGCAGCCCAAGGCAAGGTCGTGTTTCCAGAGCCCAGCCCTTACCCACCCAGCACCTGCTTCCAGGTACCTGGATGCAACCCAGTACCCTCCTTGTCATGTGCCCTGTACCGTTCGGCCTTCTGGAATTCCCTCTTCTTCACACCCAAGCGGAAAAGCTCCAAGACCCTTCCTATGTATGGTGCGGACTTCAGTTCCTGCCCTCCCTCCTCGGAGGCAGGGGCTAGGGAGGGTGGCATTCCTCGCTTTGCTCTGGCAAACCCGCTCTGCCCTCGGCTCTGGGTCAGCCCCAGCTGGAATTCAGCCTTCCTCTTGCTTTCCTCAAAGCAACACTGACATACCCAACATGGGTTTGGGGCTAAAGGTGGGATTTTCAGCCAGCACAGAACCAGGGCCAACTTAAGACGGAGTGCTAACTGGTCTGTGATGTCCTACACACTCACCCGGGGTTTGCTGTCTGGTGATTCCTCACAGCTCGGTCCTTGGTACCAACTCGGGATCCGTCTTCACAGCTCCCCCCCGCAGACTCCTCATTCTCCACCCACCTTCCTCAGAGGTCTGTCCCCCACAGGCAAAGCAGAATCCCCCCCATGTTTGTTTTTTTTTCAAGCAGAACAATTCATATCTGTGGTTTCTCCCCTCCAGACCATAACTGGGGGGAAGGCTATCTTCAGAACCAAACACGCTCTGTAAGACAATTTTTCCCCCCAACAAATGACCTTGTGACTCCATTAGAGGAAGGTTTTGCTTCCTCCTAGTCTGATCTAACTTCAATCTGCAGGCAACTTTTCAAATAGAAATTTTCTTCCTATTGCACAGAAATCAAATTCCTTGACAGAGATGACAGTTCGTCAGCATGGAATGCATCCAAACGGCACCGCTACCAGCCTGAAGATGTCTTCTCCCAGAGAGGAAGTTCTAGAACGTGCTGAGCAACTGCAGTCTTTTGTTAGAGTAAGGACTCACACAACACACACACACACACACACACACACAAAACACTACTTTGAAAGAGATGTGCTCATTTTGGAAGGGTGCTTAATGTTGGCTCAGAAAATTAGAAACACACATTTTAAAATGTGAGATTTCCTGCTGTGGGACCTCATGGTCTCTCACAAAATTCTTGTGAAAGATGGAGAGAAAGATTTTCAGATTGGGCGCAAATTTGGAAAATCCAGCACTCCAAAAGAGAATACCTGAGAGAGAGCGAGTCTGTGGTGGTGTGCTCAGGGCTCTCTATAGGTAGAGCTTAACAATTTTATCACATTGCATTGTGTGATCCAAACTCACGACTTAAAGATGAGGAAGCTGGGTTTCAGGCCTGTAAAGAGTGTCCCTCCATCTGTCCACCACCCTGGGCTCTATCTAGATGACAGGCTTGGCCCACATTAGGACAGAGGCTGCTTCAGCCAACTCAGAGTATATAGAGAACTTACAAGGCTCACCTCCAGAGTCAAATCCAACCAGGTAACCAGGTAGAATGCGGCAGGAGCAATGCCAGAGTCTCTGCCCTTAAGTTTTAAAAACTACAGTCCAACAGACAAAAATAAAAAAGATTTCTGGTTGGGCTGAGGGGATTGTGACTCATTTTTTCCAGTTTTTATTAAGCAGTGCCTTGTGGCTTCCACAATAAGTTGTAAGCGGCCACATGGCAGGGACCCCCTCAGGGTTTGGTCGAGCATGGCATCCACTCGCAGCCCGTCTGAGCCTGGACCCTGCCTGGGCCACGGGGCTGCACAGGAGTCAGCCTGCAGGTGGGGGGTAGAGAAGGGGGCAGCTCGACATGCAGGGACACGCACGTGACAAACGCCAACACTGACAGATGGACGAGCGGGCCCACTCAGAGGAGGGCCTGCCGCCAACCCTCAGACGGGGCGTGCCGGTCCTGCAGGGGAGTGGGGTCAGCTGGGGGGAAGGGCACACCTCAGGACTGTGTGACCACAGCATGGCAGAGGAAAGCTGCACACGGAGAAGAGGACATGCAGCTTGCCTGTGTTACCTGGACAGGCCATTCCAGCCAGGGGCTAGCAAAAAATGGGGCTAGAGAGACGTCGGGAGCCAGAGTGTGAAGGGTCCGGAAAAGGGACCGGGCTTGTGTGGGAAGTGGAGGTATTGGAGGGCTGAGATACGGGGGCCGTGTGGCCAGGAATAAGCTTCAGAAAAATTGCCCCGGCAGCCACTGTACGCTCCTGGGGATGGGCTGGGAAAAGACGCCACGGAGGCCATGGGACAACAATGGCATCGGTGCAGGTGGAAATAATGGGCAAGGCCTAAACCAGGAGAAGGAATAAACAGGTGCCAAACTCTCTGCGATGCCACATTGGAAGACTCGGAAGCAGGGCTTGGGAGGAGTCAGGAAGGCTCACATCACAGAAACCCCCACAAATGTGATGAATCGTGTCACACAAAAGCAAGTCAAGGATGGCAATCGGGTTGGATGGAGCGCTCAGTAATGCCAGCCCTCCGCCGTCGAGCTCTGCCATCCTCAGGGAGTGGCTCTCTGTCCTCTTGCGTGTGGCCTCAGGGTCACGAGACGGCTGCTTCAGCTCCAGCCCTTATTCCAGAAAGAAGGAGAAGGCAAGACCTTTTTCTCAGCAAGGCTTGGACTTTTTATTTGGGAAGGGATACACTTCCTCATCTTGTTGGCCAGGATTATGTCACAAGGCCTCCCACCGCCGCAAGGAAGGCCGGGAAAATGAGTGACTTTGGTGGAGGCACTGGTGCCCCAGAAAAAGCCCAGAGTTCAGTTAGCAGGAGGAGGGGATGGGCTTGACGTGTGCCCCCAGTAGCGCCTGCTCCAGGGAGAGGGCGAGGCATGACCCTGCGGTGGCCCACGTTTGACAAGTCCGCCTGGGCGCAATGAAAGGTTGAGGTCCCAAGGGCACTGGGAGGTGGGCAGCCAGATACCAGAAGCGTGGGGGAAGCATGCCCTGAAGCCATAGCTGCGGGTCTTTTGTCATTATGAAAGGTGGCCTTCTAGAAGCTTCCTACATGTTCTATGGAAACTACCTGTCCTTTTAGGCCTGCCTAAGCAAGAATGGGGTGATGTTTCCGTTTCCAGGAGAATGAAGCCCGCTGCCGCAGCTCTGGACAGTTTCTGTGTGACAGCCTTGGTCACCCTGACCCTGTCGCCTCTTTCGAGGAAGAGCTGTGCTGACACCTGACACAAGGCAGGGATGTGAGATAAACACCTGACATCGATGGTTGGGACGCAGCAGGGCCTTTTAAGCTCCTGCCCACCTGGAATTTGAAGCCCTTCCTCAACAAGCCTGGACATCCACCTTGGCCCCTGGGTGCTGACCTTGGCTGCTGGGAGAGCAGGAAGCACGGTCCGCCCCTTCTCCCTCTGCAGCCTGGACCCTCATCTGTAATCGGGGCTGTCGGGAAGGCAGCTCCCTCTCTCGCTGCTAATTATCCTTTCTAATTATGCCGAGAAGGGCCTTTCCTCCGCGATTTGCTCCTCTGCACCAGCAGATAGGGAATATTGCTTGGCAGCAGCCTGCCTGTGTCTCTGCCAGGCCCACAGCTCCACCCACGGAGCCCCAGGGCCTAAGAGCAGGCGGGACCAGGTCCTGTCTCTCCGTGCTTTTTGTCTTCTGGGTCCCAGCGACCCCCAGCGGACTCTTGAGAAGGGAGCGCTCACTAAAGGTGTGCCCTGCGTGGCTCTTCAGAGGTGCCTGCAGGGCTCCAGAGCCCTTCTCTCCTCCCCAACAAGCTCTCCCTCCTCCCTCCCCTCGCCCCAGACTTTCTCCTGAGCTCTGGGCTCTCCAGCAAGAACTGGGAGCCCCCCAGGCCTCCCCAGCGCCACCAGCCTCTGGCCTCGACTTGCCTCTTTCACTTGCCACCCCCGCCCGCGCCCCGCCCCCCCGCACCAGCCCTCAGGACCCCCGAACTCAAGAGGCTCGGGTGGGACACCGCCCCTGTGAGAAGGAGGGTGGCAGCGCCTTCTTGTTTCCAGAACCTCGGTCACACCGTCCAGACAGCGCCTCTGTGGCCCTGACTGTTCTCCTATGCTTTCCCCGGGCTGTGAGTGCATCGGGGTAGGAACACTGCAATCTTCTCTGTCGTCTCAGTGCCGCGAGGGGAATGACTAGTG
>CAUYQG010087717.1:0-17379 GCA_963574415.1 Tarsius wallacei
CTGTGCAGAACCGGTCCATCCACCAGCACGCCGCACCTTCGCTGAGCTCTGAACGACATGACTGAGTTCTCCACTGCACGTGGAAGGCGTCGTTGGAGGGACACTTGCACCGTGTCAGCAATTTCTGCTCTCCAAAATGTGACACTGGAACTCCATCATTCACCACATGGTCAACATAAATGGGCCGTTCTCTGCAAAGGGGTAGGAAGAGAACTGTACACTGGCCACAGTATCTGCTTCTTATAAAGATGTCAGGCCATGTCCATATCTTAAGACGAGAGAGAAGAAACGAGCCTGCGCGAGAGAAAAGCCAGGAGTCGTTTTAGAGGTGTGTTCACCGGTGCTGCAGTAATGCTGGAGATGGCCACCACCTGACAGGTTGATAGAGAAAGGAAACATCGTATAAGAGAAGCCGCCGGACATGTGGACTGATCAAAATATGCCTGGATAATTTTAAGGTAAATTTTATTGGATAGTTCAAAATCAAGTTAGTTAATTTAAACATGTATCAACCTCTTCTCTCCAGCTTTCTCACGCCCATTCATCTTCACACAATTCCCCTATTAGACCCGAAACATGAATAGGGTTTCTGCCAGAAGTGTAAAACCTACTAAAAACAAATATTTTAAGAAACTACAATTGCGTACTATGAAATCATAACAAACACTTGAAAATGATTCTTTGCTTTTTTCTTGGGCCCTTTTTTGTCAGAATTTGCCTCCACTTTCACTTACATTACAAGCTGATAAACTCTAAGTTCTGGAATAAGCGTTTGGAGCAGCAAAACCACAAAGTGTATTAATTAAAGTATAATGCACTGATATGTTGAGTATATATTAATGTATTATAATATAATAAAGTACTATCTAATATAAATGATTATATATTAAACATAACATAGATATGAAGTCTGTTTATTATATACACTAAGTGTAATATACCTATATATCACATGTTAAGCTTTTAAAACATTTAAGGTGGCTGTTTTTCTTTTCTGAGAAACTTGCCCATGGCAGGTCCATGAAGAGGTCTTGTTTTACTTTGTGGCGTGGAGGTTTGCGTGGTCCCAATCATTTAGTTATCTGATCTAGATAGGAGACAGAGCACATTACTAAAATGTATAACAATTTAGTCTGTGAAAATTGAAGTTTCTTCGTAGGAGTCAAGCAATACATTCGATCCCTCAACTTTAACAGTTACAAGTTTCACTGCTACGGACCCTCTCCAAACAATGCACATCCATCACACGCACACGGCTTCACGTTTAATTTTGTGAGGTCCAGGCCCCGTTGAAGCCGCCCGCGGGTCCCAGGCACCCAAGGCCACCTTGATCTGAATGCCGTCCAGAGCTGTCCATTCAGCACCAGGGAGGCCCCTTTCGTTGACAGAACAGCACACGCCCACCAAAGCTGAGAAAGGGTGTCAGGTACCATCATGTGGCGAGGGCTGGATGAGGCCGAGCTTCTGAGGGGCTACTTTTTCGTGTGTGTGAATTTCACTTCACATATTTCCCTGTTCACAGGTCCATGAGAATGTTGCATATCGATTTGATTATATCAATATTATTGGTGTCAGTGCCGGTGGCACACCAGTGCAAAGGCTTTTCTGAAGAATGCACTACACACTCGGAAAATGATTGAAGTCAGGCTACTTCAACAAAGATAATTTTACAGTATGAGATGAATGCAGCTCTCTGATGAAAAATATATTGGGATGGCTATTCCATTTCCTATGAGCTCGATCATTTCTTGCCTCAAAAGATATACTTCCTTTGGGAAGGAGTGCTGCTGAATTGCCAGAATTTTTGGCAAAGGTTAGGATGACCAACTACCTGATAGGAAGTAGACCATGACCTTGGGAATAGAATGAGACGAGCTGAAGCTCGTGTTCTCAGATCAGATGGCTGTTTCTAAGCCACCTGGAAGCCATCGCATAAAATACCATCCCTCTTCAAATTTTTGCTAACACCCAGAGGGTAATTCAGAACTCCAGTGTTCACTCCTGTAAGGAAAATGGAAATTCATGCTACAGGCCCTCGTGTATCATACATCTTAAAATATTTCCATCTGCTTCCCAAGTTTCCATGAGGGAATGCCCAGAAGCATTTTACAGATTAGCAAGCAGGCAAATGGAGAGTTTTGATGGAGTCTTTCCCGACCGCATCTTCCCATCCCTGCCTGCCACCCTCCCCCCGCCCCACAAAACACACACACCTAGTAAATGTTAGTAGGATTTAGCTCTGAAGGAGTTCTCTACGCACATGCAAAAGCTATTAACTTTACATTTTCCGTAACTTATTCGAACCACAGGAGACATTCGTTCTCGAAGTGCCAGACTATCTACGACGACGTAGACACCATATTCCTGTGTTCCTCGGGACAGAGTTGGGTACTTGGGAGGCTAGGCCCCGCCCCCGCCCCCTCCCTCCAGCCCCAGATCTTCCTATCTGATGTTAGAAAAGGTTGCGATTTCATGACATTAAAGGAACTCAATTTAAGTGGGCATTTTTCTCTGTCCTGAGGCAACAACTGCATTTCTGAATTATAGCGGAATTTGTCTTTGGCACGTCTCTTAAAGAATGAATTTCTGAGGCCAGGCGCGGTGGCTCACGCCTATAATACCAGCACTTTGGGAGGCCTAGGCGAGAGGATTGCCTGAGCCCGTGGGTTCGAGGCCAGCCTGGGCAACTTGGCGAGACCTCATCTCTAAAAAAGAAAAAGAAAAGAAAAAAAAGGAAGCGGCTTAAAAAAAATGAATGAATTTCTTTCCTTTTCCCCTTTGGGGGAATAAAAGTAGCTCACAAGCTCTACAGTCACTGAAGTCAACAAGTGAGCCTGATTTTTCACGCTCCGTCTGAATGGCATGGACAGAGTTGTCTGCTGCAAACCCCTAGTTGGCAAAGGATAAATCCACCTTGCAAGGTGACAGCCCCCATCCTAAAAATTTCTTAAGATGTTTCTGAAAGTGAGGTACAAATGACCTGAGATCTCTTCTTCCCAGGCTTCTTGCATGTGGCCTACACTCTGCACGTGACCAGTGCAGAATCATCCAATCCCACCCGCTGGGAAGCAGAATTTTTTGCCATTGCTTCAAGTTCAAGCTCATGGGCTCCGTTTCATAGTCCCTCAATCCCCTAACTTTTCTAGCTTGGATCTACCAGTCCCTTTCACCTTAAGGCTCCATCCCAGTCTGCCAATTAGGAGAGCAGAATAACAGCCTGCGAAGCCTATGGACCTTTGGTGCCATGACTGGCCGGCCCTTCTCCACTCCTGCGTGCTGGGGAATTGGATGGCAGCCCTGCTCCCAGACCCGATGGAAGCTGTCACGACTGTCCGGGTGCTGGGTTGCGTCCCTCTGGCCCCACGTCCCAAGTATCCAGGTCAGCAATCCTTATTTGAGATCAAGTATCCAGGTCAGTTGGACAGCCCACTTACCACCCTGTGTCTCTCTCAGGTTGGCCCACTGGTCTAGGCTTCTATGTGCCCTCGCTTTTCTCAGCCCTTATCAGGATCCAAGTCTCAGTCTGTCTGACACCACCCAAGCAAAACAGACACCCTTCTAAAGCCTGCCAGTTGCCGAAGTCCTGGTGACCTGCCCCTTACGCCCACCGGGCAAAAGATTCTCCTAATTGCACCCCCTTTCGGGGCCTCTGCAGCTGCAGTGGTGAGCTCCGTCTTGATTCCTTCTGGGTTCTGGTCCTCAATGGTTTGTTTTGCTTCCCTAGAATACCCGGAGCACCGAGGCCCGGTTTACTCAGCCCCTGACATTGTGAAACATTCATTTCTCCAGCAATTCTGAAAGACTGAAAAATTGGTCTCAGAGTCAAGAAGTTACAAAACTTTTTTTTTTTTCTTTTTGTAGAGTCATGGTCTCACTCTGTCACCCAGTCTGGAGTGCAGTGGCACAACCACAGTCCACGGCAGCCTCGACTTCCTGGACACAGGTGATCCTTCTGCCTCAGCCTCCCACGTAGCTGGGACTACAGGTGCACCCCACCATGCTCGGCTAATTTTTTTAAATTTTTTTTGTACAGAGGAGGTCTCACTATGTTACTAGACCTCAGAAACTAGTAGGCAGTGGAGCTGAAACTGGAACCTGAGATGAGAGGTCATCAAGCACCATGTGATTTCCACTGGCAGGTGCTTGGTGTTTTTCTGGGAGTGAAGTCAGATGGCAAAGTCAATACGGTTTTTAAAGTTTCAAATCCACGTGGAAGAGTCTCTCCAGAATCTGATAAAGGGAAAAGAAGGTTGTATTTAAAACTTGTATGCATTCAGCATTTAAAACATATTCTAGCAGTCTACGGTATTTTGGCATTTGTGGCCCAATCCCTGTTAAAATAATCTGCAAGCCTTGAGTCTTTTTTTCTGATGTATCATATTTCTATCTTAATAAATACCTTGAGAAATTTTTCCAGTAGATATTGTATTTGCTGTTTCAAAAGTGGTTGTCACGATCTTATTCTCATAAAACAGCGTGTGCAGAAGTAAAAAGACATTGACTTTATCACTTATGTGAGTAGGTGAACAGCTTCTAATCTGATATACAAATTAAAGAATAGGAACATTTGTTTGCAGCACTGAGATCAGCTCAAGTGCATACTCCTACATGTTCAATTAAAAAAAAAAAAAAGCCAAATGTTATTGGGCTAGATGATCTGAAATCCTTTTACACCTTATATTTCTAAGTTATCTTTCATTTATAGACTTTTTGTTTAATTATATTTGTTGTAAAGGGGTTTGATCAGAAAATAATATTAAGAAAAACTGACTGAGTGATAATAGTGTGGCAGTCACTAGGCTAAGTGCTTACACTTACAGGTGAGAGTTCATTTAATTCTCACAAGCACTCTAAAGTAGTTCTTATCATCTCCATTTTAAGGAGGCGTAAACTGAGGCACAGACAACCTAAGACAGTCTGAGACATGTATCCAAGGTCTCATAGCTCGCAGGTGGTGGGCGCCAGAATTGTAAAAGGCACGCCTGGTCCTTCTTCTTCGGAAACTTCTTCCCTTGGGACCAACACAAGCTCTGTCTTTAGCTCATTTTCAACCCCTTTCAAGTTTAAAATAATCCTTCGCCCATTTTATGAGCATTATCGAGTCATATTTCAACTCACATAACCCTGCAAAAGTATGTCATGAATCACGGATATTTCTGCACACAAACATAATTTTCAGATAAGCTAGATTAAAGCTCACTGGCTCCTTTATTGCTTGCAGAAGGACTTACATAAATGAAGAGAATTCATGTTTTCTGTTACGGGCAAACAGATTTTGCCACGTGCCCCGGGCTTGTGGCTAGAAACAGACCTAATCTCTTCTTCTTTATCAGCTATCGTTTAAGGGACTTGAGACTCTCGCAAATCAATATTTATCTCCAGCGGTGACTCATTTGACTCCAGAGAGTGAGTCCCAAAAGCCAAGCAGCTCAAGGAAAGGATGACCCATCCAAAGATCACTATCTGACCAGCGAGACTCATTTAGCCCCTTTATGGTGAAAGCTGCGAATTGCTCAGAAGTTTTCTAAAGCACACGATGTCACTGGCTTGACTTTCCTGGCTGCCAGGTTGGAAGGCCAAGAGAGATGGCACGCTCCCGATAAACAGTTCTGCAGCTGCTGAAAGGTCAAGTGGTTTAGCAAGTTCTTGTCTAAGAACAACTCTTTGACTCCCCGTCGGCAGGGTCATTCTGGATCATAGGAAAACGGCTCTGAGCCGAGCTGATGGCTCTCAGGCAAGTAGCTTCAAGTCGGGAGTCTGCCTGTCAACTCTCCCTGGGGACAGAGAGCCACCTCTTGCCAAGGACGTTTCTGACTAAACCATCTGCTCAGGGAAACCCAAGGACTCAACACAGGGCGCGTTAAGGCTCGGACAATACCAGGAAGTCACTGAATTTGGAAAAAGGAGAAGCAGTCTTCCGTTAAGGCATCTCTCATGTTCACGGCAACCATCTTCCAAAGCTCCCTCACGGCGAAGCCTACTCACCTCTCCGCATTTCTAGGGCAGCAGCATTCCTCTGGGTCCTACGTGATTTTATCTACAACTGATACAAATGTGTTCAAGGATAAGGGCCATGTTTTTCTCCTTCCCAGCACCCCTCTTCAATCATCCTGCAATGAAAAAAAGAAAAGAAAAAGAAAGAAAACTGCACTTAACCAAACATCAGTATGTCAATACCTTTAAATAGACCTTAACACATATGTCCCTCCATCCAACATAGATGTTGTACTTTGTAAACGATCGCTTCCACAAGTACCTTCTCTCTATAACAGGAGGGAGACATCAAAAGTATTGCAGTAACAATTGAGGTCTGACAAGTGAACCTTCAAAACTGGATGAGATGAATAGACCTCTCAAGCTACAACTCGAATAGGAATCACCTGGGGAAGGTGCTGAACTCCAGATTCTCTCGATTGCTCACACGCTCCCAGGTGATAACAGTGACGCTCCCAGGTGGTAACAGTGATGCCGCGGCACTGGCGTGCAAGGATGCAGAAGGCAAGTTCCAGGGCAGTGCAGAGCTTCCCAAACGTGATGACTACAGGTCGTAAAACTGTACTCTACGTGAGATTCGTGCTAAGTCGAGTAGATTTTAGCTGCTCTTGCCACAAAAGGTTTAAAAATGGGTAACTCTGTGAGATGATAGACATATTAATTTGTTTCACTGTGGTAACTTTTAATATCTATAAATATTCTATAATACCATGCTATATACCTTAAATATACACAATACAGCCAGGTGTGGTGGCTCACACCTGTAATCCCATCACTTTAGGAGGCAGAGGTGAGAGAGGATTGCTTGAGCCCAGCAGTTCGAGACCAGGCTGGGCAACTTGGCAAGACATGGTCTCTACAATTAAAAACAAACAGACAGATCAAAAAATCAGCCAGGCATGGTAGCATGCGCCTGTAGTTCCAGCTGCTTGGAAGACTGAGGTGGAAGGATGACCTGAGCCCAGCAGGTCAAGGCTGTGGTAGCCATGTGACCTTGCCACTGCACTCCAGCCTGGGTGATAGAGTGAAACTCCAACTCAAAAAACACATATTTGTGTGTGTGTGTGTGTGTACATATATATGCAAAAAAAGGTATACACATTTTAAGAGATGTTATCTGTGTATCTTTTCATAACTGAATTACGGTAGCAATGCGTAGTCTGACGTTCGATCAACCGTGCTTCCGTCATTTACTTGGACTGTCCTGTCTGTTGCATGGTGACCCTGGCGTTCATTTGATTCACACCACCTTTTGAACAAATATCTTACTTAAAATGTGTATAGTTTGGGGGGCACCCCCTAAATATAATATATGACAAATGTATTTTTAAATAAGGTTTTAATTTTTAATTTTAAAGATGTGGGGTACAGTTCAGGGTTAAGCAGACAAATGTTCATTATGCAGGTGCCCTTGTAGATGAGGTGTGCCCTCCCATCCCTGGCAGAATCCCACTACTGCCAATCCCGCCCTCACCCCACCCCCAGCAATTTCCCACTACTGGCAATCCTTTTCTGGTAGTATTATGATAATCGTTCCAGGTCCACTTATGAGTGAGAACATGTGATACTCAGTTACAAATGTATTTTTTTGAAACTCCAGTGGAGCTGTACCACGTCTGCAAAGAGTTTCCAGGGCTAATGCCACTGGGTTAGTGATGATTAATTTTTTTGCAGCGTTCAGTCTCTGGCTTCATTAGGACTTAGGAGGTCTTCAGTGGATGGAGCATGCATCACACCAACCAGAAATGCTACTCTTGCTTATTATCGACACCACTTAATCATATCAAAACTGCTGGGTTTTCCTTTTATTTTTTAGGCAACCTTTGCTTCTTGGAGGCAGATTCCGTTTCTCTGTTTCTATGCTCCATGCTTTTCCTTCAAGAGCTTTCTCTCGATCATTTGTTCCTCGGTGGATATTTCTGAAAGAAATCCCTCGTGCTCCGTTTTACTCAAGGCATATAGCTTTAGGACGATCAGGACACCATCGTGTGGACAAACTCCCAGTTCTGGTTTATTGCCAGACACATCTGGCCTCTCGGTTTAAAGCTGGACTGGGACGAGGGTGGGCATCTCAAGAATAGAAGGAGAGAGTTGTGTGGACACAAGTTAAAACTGCTGCTGACGTTCAGCCCTGGTTGGGGTCCTTCAGCACTTTACGACTTCTCCAAAAGAAGGGCCGGGCTCACGGCTGTAATCCCCGCACTTTGGGAGGCCGACACGGGAGAACGGCTTGAGCCCAGAGTTCCAGTCCAGTCTAGGCAACAGAGCGAGACCTCATCTCTACAAAAAATAAAAATCAATAGCCGGGCATGGTGGCATTCTTGCAGTCCTAGCTACTCAGGAGGCTGAGGCGGGAGATCGCCTGAGCTCAGGAAGGCAAGCCCGCAGTGAACCGTGATTGTGCCAGTGCACTCCCATTTCGGGGACAGAGTGAGACCCCCCAACTCAAAAAAAAAGAAAGAAACTTCTCCAAAACAATCAGACTAGGGCATGAAGATGTAAAAGTAAGGGTATTTATCAAAACAATTAAAGGAAATACTTAAAACCTCCACCATAGAGGAACAGTTAAGTATGTGTGTCCGTGCACGTGCACATGTATGTGCTGGCATATTACGCAGCTGTTAAAAATTATACCATCTACATTCCTTGACTTCATAAAGTACTCATAATATCATCTGGAAAGCAAGGCAGGTGACAATAGCATAATCTCACGAAGTTATTTTTTAGATATGTGTCTGCGAGTGTGTGCGTGCGTGTGCATTCTGGGGGAAAAGGGTAAAGAAACAATATATGGTTTAAAATGCATTAACAATTAACTCAGAATTGTAAATCATGTTTATTTTCCTGCATGTATTCTCTAAGTTTTTTCAGAATGTATTATTTTTGAAATACAAAACAAAGCTATTTTCATTGGCGGGGAAAACACCTACTCCGCAAGTATTTATGATCCATGACCATCTGGGGTGGTAGGGAAGCACAGACAGCAGTTTTGTGAGTCACTGGTGTCAACTGGTAGTTAGTTTAATTCTCTCCTGTGTCATTTTAATTCCAACTATGGTTTAAGACGTTCAGGCAGAGATGGCTAACTTCCTCTCTACGGGGTGATGCTATTTTGACCAAAGTGCTTTCCTCGACAAAACTGTGAAGGAATAAATGGAAACTAATTTCATCATCAATTTTAATACCTTTTCCCCATTGACTCCACCACCAATTTAGGAAAGAAAGAATAGAATCTGTTTTTAAAGTTTACTAGTATATCCAAACTCTATTGGACTAACCAAGCATGGGAGCTAGTTTTCAAAGATGCCCTACCGTGAAACATACCTCCCAGTATTCACAGTGGAAACGACACCGTGTGATTAGCTCACAGCTTCTGTGTGGGCCTTCTGGATTACTCAGTCTGGGAAATCCAACAGCCATGGAAGAATTCCAACTACTGAGAGATAGCCAGGCTGTGAGAACCCCTATCTAGCCATAGAGCAGAGCCACATGGTGAGAGGCCCAACCGGCCCCCAGATATTCCAACCACCCACGTCCAGACACCAGACACGTGAATGAAGACGCCCTCCAGAACTCTCACCCAAGCCACCATCTCACAGAAACTGCATGAAAAACACCAAATAAAATGGTCCAGCTGAGCCCAGCCAACCCATAGCCTTGTCAGAAATAGTAAAATACTGTTGTTCTAAGCTGCTAAATTTGGGGGTTTGCTATCTTTCAAATCAAGACACTAAGGACAACCCTAAAATGCTTTTGTTATTAACCCAGATCCCTTTCTCTGCTTTCCACTTTGTCTTCTACAAAATCTTGGGTAAGCAGGGAGTCATTCTGATGGGACAAATTAGTATCAGTCAACATGAGAGGGTGAAAAGAAATATAGCATTATTCCCATCAAAAGAATAATACTTTCAAATCTGATTTTAAAACCTGATGTCATTTTAAAATCTGATGGTTTTTCTTTAAAACCTGATGATGTTTTAAATTAGGAAAATCAGAAATGGCTGTGAAGGGGTGGGTAAGATAACTGATGTGTGTGATGCTTGAGACCCTTGTGTTCGTTCACACCCTCCCTGTCCACATTCCTTCCTGTCCCTTAAGAAAGATGAAGGACTGCAGCAACCCTAAGACAGCCCGGGGAAGAAGGACTTCAGTATAATAGAGCCCACAGCCATTGGGAAGTCACTTGAGTAATGCATGCAGCTCTCTGCTTTGGATTCTAACCCCTGAAATGATGCAAATCTGAGGTGACCCCAGGAGCGTTTAAAGACACCAAATCAGTTCAGCAGCATCAACCTGTTTCAGTAGAAGCAAGAGGTGAATGTGCGCCTGCCGGTATAATTAGTGACCCACTCAGACTGTTAACCCTAAACTCTAGCAACTCTTCTCTAAGTCAGATTGATGTGGACATAAATCGAATAGGTCTAGTCACTCAGTTTATAGGAGAATTCAGAGAACTTTGGAGACCCAACAATATTTACTTACGCTGTTTTGTTTTGTTGTTTTCTTTCCCGGAACATCTGGTTCACGACACTGCCATGCGTATGAAGCAAATGTTCTAATAGAATACCTATAACACCAGGAAAAACTTGAATGACCAGTTGACCTCAGAGTTCCGTGTCAGGAACACAGGGAAGCCAAAAAAGAGCTGGTCTTAATCTGTTCTTTTGAGCCATCTGGACTCATCCCCACCAAAAACCATCTGATTTTAATAATGAAATACTGGTCTTCGCTTCTAACCTAGGCTGCCTAAAAGACTATTGAGTCTGAAGGATATCACAGATGAAGTGATTTTCTAAAGAGTCTTTGGGACTGCCATCCTGTTGCATTGTTATGTTTTGCTCTATTCTGTTTGGAAAGTGGGGTGGTAGAGATAGGAGATGGAGGAGGCAGAAAAAGAGAATAAATAGTCCAGGCCAAGTTTTTACCTGGAGGGCCTTTTACACAGCATTCCTGGAACACAGGATTTCCATAAACAGCTCAATTAATACGCAGACTCACTGAACTTTTCAAAATGTCTTTTATTGGTTGCACATTTTTTTATGAGATCAACACACCATTTCTTTCAAGAACACCTTGCTCCTGAATACTTATGTTATTTGTCCTAGCTATGAAAGTCATAGCAAGCACTTTGACAGAAAGAGGCGGCTGGGTTTTTGTCTGTCTTCTGTTTTTTGCCATCATCGCTGTCTTTATCTTTACACTGTTGTTTGAGTCAGTTCATAGATCGACACAACATTGAACACAACACACGGTGTGAAGATTTACATACACATGCACAAACACCTGGAGACCAGTGACAGTGTCTGCAGCTTGTTCCTTTCTCCTCAGCAGCAGTATGAAACCGAAAAACATCCTGAGATAGGAAATCAGCACGAAAGCTCCTTATCGACAAAGGATCTGGAGCTTGCTTCAATCTCCCAACTGCATTTTCTTTTGAGGTGGTGAGAGGAATAACATCTCAGCCGTTTTCATGGCCCAAAACACAGACTCACAGAAACGTTTTACAGCACATCAGAAACCCACTCTCTTTTGAAAAATGATCTTGGAACACAAAGAAGGAGAGAAAGGAGAAAGTTATGTTTTGTACAAGATACTGGGAAGGGAAATTTCACCACAGAATGACTTATATACTCATAAGGCAAAATGACCCTCACACCTTTGGCGATTCTTGGAATTCCTTGCTTATTGATACGCGCCAACCACCCAGGCTATGCCCTACCAACAGCATTTGCACGGAAAGATGAACTTCTCGGGAACAGAGACCCAGCCACCAGGTGGCTTCTCCAACTGTTAAAAGTCTTCAAATGACTTCTTTAAAGCCATGCTATCCCTCAGTTTGGTACAGTTCTGAGAACTCGATTAAAACTTAGCCTACGTAAACACCAATGCGTATCTTCCCCAAGTCCTGCATACTGGCTGTCTTCATTTCAGGATTTTGAGATAACATCACCGATTGCGACAAGCAACAGCTCAAAAGGAAAAACAACAACGTACACAACCTGGACAGCAGGAAAGCTAGACTAAAATGAAAATTGGGGGGCAGGGAGGGTGCCACAGCCAATAGGCTCTTACCTTTGTTGTTTTTAACAAAGGCGTACTGTCCTGAAAAACAGGTATCATTTTTTAACACAGTCCTAGGGTTTTACCCAAGTTATTATTATTATTATTACTTTTTTTTTTTTTTGAGTTGGAGTCTCACTCTGTCACCCAGACTGGAGTGCAGTGGCCGCTCCCAGCCACCGCAGCCTCGACCTGCTGGCCTCCGGCGATCCTTCCGCCTCCGCTTTCCAAGTAGCTGGAACTACAGGTGCGCACTCCCACACCTGGCTGGTTTTTGATTTATTGTAGAGATGAGGTCTCGCCAAGTTGCCCAGGCAGGTCTCGAACCCGCGGGCTCAGGCAATCTACTCACCTCAGCCTCCCAAAGCGCAGGATGACAGGCTGAGCCACCGAGTCCAGCTTACTCAAGTTATTAATTGATACTCATACATTTCCCTACAGAGAAACACAAAGTTATGTACGCATCCCCAAATCCTTCTTTCCTTTTGCAGCTCACAAGCAAGGAGTTCTCAGGGCTAGAATGTAAGTTTAACACTCGCCTCAAAGGCATGGAAGCTTTCTACCCACATCCTTTCGAGGTCCTTACTTTATAAACTTCTAATGAATCCCACACTCTGCAGTTCACAGCCTGCCTCATTCATAAAGAAGAGATATGGCAATCCAGAAAGAGATGATTCCAACCGGGGACAGCTAGCAGCCGGCGGCATGTGGCAGGGAAGGTGAGTAAGTCGGTGAGGGTGTCCACAAAACAGTATTCACTCTTCTCTTTCAGACTCTCCAGAGACACTAAGTGTAAGGGCTGGAGATGGGTTTTGAAAGACAGGGCGTGCACCCTCTCTGACTCCCTTTCAGAATACTCCAGGCTCCCAGAAGAGGGAGCAGGTTCCTAACTATCTTGTGAAATCCCCTCACTCTAGTGTCACAGCGCATTTCCACATGCCCAGTGGCTCTCTTTATGATAAACACGGTTTAGAAATAAATTTGGGGTGCTACAGAGGGAGACAGTCATACACACAAATAGCATGTGTCTATCACAAAACTGACAAAACGTAAGGAGAGTTGTTTCTTACCAAGACCATGTTAATAAACAGAAGCATCCTTTTCGGCTACAAAACCGAAGCACAAAGCAAGCTGAGGAAATCCACCTCTTTTATTAAAAATCTTGTAGAGTTCAATTCCACAGAGAAGTTCCGACTCGCATCTCATTGAGATTTTCACAAAATATGTAGAAAACGGTTCATATATTTAAATAATTTGAAACTACATTCCTAACCCCTCTTTCGGCTTTAAATGACCCAATTTGGTGATTCCACATAGTAGGAAATACATTCTAATTGTGTAAGTCGATTACACAAAGAAAATATGTTTCCTCTAAAAATACCTATTATTCTATTAAAACAACATTTCAGTTCATATAGAAAATCACCTCCCTCAGAAAATCAATGTGAAACTAAGGAATAAATCAAACACAGAGGTAATAGGGGAGATAAACTGTTTGAACTTTATTAATCAAACCTCCTCAAGTGGATTTTATGCAGATTGGCCAAGAACACTACAAAGTGTTGCCCATGGAAATTTATGGCACATACAGTGTTCTAAAACAGTCGCTGCGACGCTCCAGCTGTTAAATCTGCTTTAGCAGCAAACGTAACACTGTCCGAATTCACCACAGACTCTTGATGTATATGCAGAAGGCGCCCGATATCATTCAGTCAGCGTCCACGCATTCCCTTGTGTTCAGTTCATGACAGATACACCATTATAGCCTCCGGCTTCAAATGGCAGTACCAGGTTCCCATTACTCCTTCTCCACCAAGAATATATTTGGAAGACTCAGCAGGGGGTAGCTCTGTTACCTGGAGTCTCAGAGAGGATCTTTGTGTCAAAACTGTCCAAAGAGCTTTGCATTTTTCTTATAGGTCAATGCACAAAAATTGTAACTCCTGCCTCTACAAACCTAGTGATCTAAAAATCCCACTGGCCATCAAGAGCCCAGTCACCCCACTCCTTGTCACTGTGAAATGAATGAAGATCAGATTGCTCTTTAAAAAAATAACCCATAAGGGTCCGTATTGTGTGGTCATCACACATTGATTCTGTGTATTTTCTTTCAAATGATTTAGGCTTAGAAATGAGAATAAACAGCCCTTTCTTCTTGCTGCCTGTATCCCTACCCTGTTGGCATACTCAATACAGCAAAAACCAAGGACTCACACATAGGATTGGCTACAAAATTTCCCTCGTCGAGGGAGCTGTTTAAAGTCCTTAAGTGGTTATTTCATCTACAATTTGCAAGACTTTGGAACAGCCACAGAGACTTTCACTTAAAGGACCAATATTGGTAGTCATACATTCTGACTGGAGATTGATGGGGGTTCAGATGGGCAAGGTTGACCTTTATCATACTCTCTGCCCCTTTTGCACATGACAAGAGACCCTTGGGGGCACCCTGAATATGGTCCTAAAACCGCAGCTGTATCTCACTCTTATCCCCCCAGGTATTGAGCATAGAGTAAAACAGACTTGATATCAGAAAAAAATAAAATAACTATTTCTTCCCCACAATTCACTGCTTCTGCAAATTCAAACTAGAGTGTTATATTTTAAAAGTATAAATTCTGGCTCTTCTGGTGAAGATCCGTAGTGTATTTCTAAAAACATTCACAGTTCTCTGCATTGTCAAAAAGAAGTCTGCTCATCAGACAACCTTCTTTGGCAGTCACCAAAATGGCGGCCTTAAAAATGTCTGCCCTCCAGAACGAAAGGTCAAGGGCTCAGGTTTTGTGTTCATAGTTATTTACCCAGAGGTAGCTGATGAATGAGTTGTATATTCTCAAAATGCCTTAAATATTTTGTTTCCTTTTTCTCAACCATCTTATCACTCGTCTAATTTTTGAGTTTTGTTCTGGATGCCACCCTTTAAAATGGTAACTCTTTAGAATCACAACAGTCAAGATAAAAAAGAATGTCTTCTGATGCCTATATTAATGTCACTCTCTGAATCTTCTTATAGCTCAGTATTTTCGAGGAAAAAATCACAATAAAGGTTGGGATTTTTCTATGGGTTTTCCCATAGGAGATCACCTGTATAATATAGGAACACTGCAAATAAGTTAAAGGATATACTTGTCTGTCTGCTTCTTTTATCAGCTTGCTCTTCCAAGGGGTTCCTAATTTAGGACCACCCTTTGCATTTATCTTTTCTCGCAGTCCCCAAATCAGTGATGATTTCACACACTGTTCAGTCTTAAATTCCAAAGTCCAGTGACAATCCCCTAAGGCAGTGGTTTGACTTACTTTGTTGAAATATCTTGCAGACTCCAGTAAAAATGTTGGCAGTGCCCAAATGATGTTAATTACTCATTTGTGACCACAATAGAATATTACTTAGGGAAATCAGATACCCAACCCGGTTGCACTTCTTTAAAGGAAGTTCTTATTATAAGGTCTCATATTTTGAATGAAGGTTTGCTAAAAGTTCTCTCAGATATCTCTTACATTCTCAAGAACTGGAAACAATAGAGTTCATTTAGGCAGATTGATATAAAATTGCTGATTTTGATTTTTGATACGAGAAAATGGCTGGGTCAGTTCCTTTCCACAAAAGCATTAAGTCAGCCCAGGTCAGCTGTGACTGGCAGAGGAATCATAACAAGCAAATATAACAAGGGAAAACAGAGAAGACTTTTGATGGCCTGGTCTAAGCCACAAACTGTAGAGATTACACAGAATTTCTGTTTCTCACATCAAGGCGCAAGTAAGCGCCTAAACTTGCCACACTCTCTCTGAACTACATCCCCAAGCCATAAAAGCATTGGCCTCATTCCTTGAAAAAGACCCTGAATTTTAGAAATGCAAAGGTGTAAACTGAGGAAAACCATGGGACAGTCAAGGTCAACTGCCCACAAAAGAAATCTGCTCATACTGACAACTGTCTAAGAAAGAAACACAACATGAGTCTTCCAAAATCTAACTGTAAACTCCCAAGAATAAAGGGCTCAATGTCCACGTTCAAATGAACATAGTGACATCAAGATAGTGAAAGTTTCAAGAAATTAGGCTAGATATTTTAAAATTCTATCAAGATGTGTTTGTGTTACAAAATGATACTGGTTTCTTAAAAACAAAAACTCCCCACTACAAAATTCTTTGTTTTGTGTTTCTACTTAGGCTAGAGATATCATCACCTCGTACAGAAAAGAGGCTTTTAGAGAAATTTTGCTTGGAAAAAAAGTTTGGGCCAGGAACTGAAAAGACTAGCCCCAACTAACATCTTAATTTCAAACTACTCCATTAGAAAATCTGCAATGTGACAATAATATTTGCATAGCTGTAAACAGTGACTCTCTAAACCTCAGAAAAATAACACATCTTCTTTGTAGTCACCAGGAATAGGTGGTGAGTGATGTATTTGGTGGCAATGTGCTCCCCTGGAAGGATAATTTCTTTTTGAAGGCTCTGGAATTCAGGTTTTGTTTCCCTAGGTGAAGAGAAAACATTCTTTTAGGTAAATTGCCAGACCACATATTCAAATGTGCCCTTTTAAGGAGTTGTCAAGTATCATTCTAAGAGTAATTTATGTTTGCCTGATGACACCCCAGGAAAAATAACGGTTCTGAATAATAAAGAGACTATAGCTTTAACTAAGATGTGTTCTACTGCTTTGGAAAAAGGGGAAGCAGCTTAGGTCACTGGCAGACAGTCACTCGTGTGGCCTTCTGTTCAGCAAAGAGGGTGCAAGTACTAACAAAAGGTGAGGCAAATAATACAGCTGTTCTGATTCTAGAGGAAAGACAGGGCTTCCACTAGAGACTATCAGGCCCAGAAATTCAACCAGTGCTGGCAACCCAAGAAAATCACATCAGAAAGGAGGCATTTTGCATAGGCCCCTTGAAACTGAAACTTGCTGGGCTCCGTGGCTCAGCCTGTAATCCCGCGCTTTGGGAGGCCAAGGTGAGTGAATTGCCTGAGCCCGCGGGTTCGAGACCCGCCTGGGCAACTTGGTGAGACCTCATCTCTACTGATAAATCAAAAACTAGCCAGGCGTGGCAGTGTGTGCCTGTAGTTTCAGCTACTCGGAAGGCTGAGGCGGAAGGATCGCCGGAGCCCAGTGGGTCGAGGCTGTGGTGGCCGGGAGCAGCCACTGCACTCCGGTCTGGTCGACAGAGTGAGACTCCAACTCAGAAAAAAAAAAAAAAGAAACTGAAACTTACTGTTGATTAAAAAAGAGACATACTCCCGCAAGCCAAGGGACAGCACTCAAGGGGAAAGGCCTGAATCTTCTGTCACAGTGAGAACATGGAGCTCAACGACCACTTGAGAACA